>OMKP01016124.1:1025-17899 GCA_900302375.1 Bathygadus melanobranchus
GTGATGGTAGCCATTGCAGTTTTTTGTTATTTCTTAATGGGCATCACTATATATATATATATATAATATGCATAATAATATTACATAATAATCAGTGTTTCCACATTTTTTCCAGCAGCGGTGCTGAGGAGAGTGTGAGGTGCACACGTGCACAATGTTAATTGGTGCGTGTGCACGGTGCTGATGTGTGCGTGCACGGTGATGATGTGTGCGTGCACGGTGCTGATGTGTGCGTGCACGGTGATGATGTGTGCGTGCACGGTGCTGATGTGTGCGTGCACGGTGCTGATGTGTGCGTGCACGGTGCTGATGTGTGCGTGCACGGTGCTGATGTGTGCGTGCACGGTGATGATGTGTGCGTGCACGGTGCTGATGTGCATGGGCATCGAGAGGTTTTAGTGTGATCGCTGATCCCAGTAGGGCTCTGGTGCATTCCAACAGAAATGATACAACAACATAACATAAGAACAAATAGCATGTGAGCATAGCGCACAAGCTATGCTATAACATAAAAAATGCTTGGCATTAATGTTAGCGCAAATGCAGTTTTCAGTCTGCGGTTTGAAGCATCCCACCATCTGGGTTTCATTATAGTGCTGCTTCTGTTCTACACAATCAAATATGTAGGCTACTTTCTATTATGATGTCACTTCTTGTGTTACTTCTTCTCTTCATCCTTCCTACCTTTAGTCTAAAGCCATTCATGAGCTAATGCCACCTACAGTATCACCATGCATTTTCATTCTTCAATGGCAGAACACTATTTTGCTGTCAGTATTTTTCCACAGTATTTATCTGATGACAATAATAACAATGTAACAATTGAGGGGGGTGGAGTAAGGGGCATCTATGATATATATGTTTTTAAACAAAGCAAATAGAATTAGGGGCGGCCAACATCATTTTTTATTTGAATTGATTGGTATCTCCACCTGGAGAGAAACATCAGTTAACAAATTGCCACAATGTTTTATTTGTGAGAATTTCCTTTCCATTTTACACCATTTACAGTATGTGGCAGATTTATGGCCTGCATAATTAGATGCTGTGCCAGGGAGGGGAAAATATCAACAAACCACTATTTGTTATTTGTAAAAAAGAAAAAGGAAAAGGAAACAGAACTTTCCATCAGTGCAGGGCCAGCGGTGTCAATGTGCCAGCTGTAATGTCCCTCTAAGGCAAGAGCAGAAAACCATGACTGTATAAAACCAAGACTCGGCTGAGAGCAGAAAGGATTTACTGTGAGGGCCCTGAAAAGTAACACAGAAATCCTAAAAGGGTATATTGCGGTCACTCAGCCAAATGTACCTAAAAGGCTTCCATAAAAACAGTTGTGTGGACGTGTTTGAATACTGCTGTTGAACTTATTATTTTTTTTCTATTTCCTATTCCTTCAACAAGTGTCAATTTTGAATTAGCCAAATTCAAGTGAATAATACTCGCGTGTGCCTCTGTGATGTAAAGTTACCTCATAGCCATGAGCCACGAGTTTACAAAGTTAAGGAGGCTACTTTTCACTTTTCAATATACTGGTCATGTGCCCATTCGAAACATGCCTGTTTGAAGCGTGCCCCGGCCTGTTTGAAATGTGACCATTCAAAACGGACCGACTTCGTTGGCCTCCGGTATTGCTGCTGCTTGCAGCTTGAGAACCGCTCACCCAAACAACTTCACACTCAACACTGCACTTCCGTGGGTCCTCGGCAATACACCAGCCAGTGTTGTGCCCGTTCCATGCCTGTTTGGAATTAGTCGATTGTTTGCAGCTTTCTCGAGAACCGCTCAACCAAAGAACTTCACACTCAACACTGCACTTCCTTGGGTCCTCAGCAATAGACCTGCCAAGTGTGAAGTCGGTCAGATGAACGGTTGTCAACAAAAATGAATTACAGTCATACATACAAACACACACACACACATACAGATTCCTTCCATTATATATATACTGTATATATATTTTTTAATATATATGGATAGTTAGTAAGTGAAAACGTTCTTCTGTTGCTTAAAGTGTTGATTTCAACAAATACCGATATATGGAACACAAGAATATTGGGGGTAAACATATAAAACAAGACTGAAATATTTCAGATACATGCAGATAAAACTCCAAATGACTTCCTTTACCAATTCTGCCAAAGAGCATTTAGCGTGAGCACGCCTGCCACAAATGTAAACAATGACAAATACAGCACTTCGTCTTTTGGAATCAATGTGCGTCAGTCGGCACGAGTTTGTGAGTTTGTGGGCAACATAACAGTGAAACGCAACGCAAAATACTCTTAGGCAGAATTGGCACAGCAAAGTGATTTTGCGAAATTATTTTGGTAACGGACGTTTTAGTGGGGAGAGACAGTTACAATGGTTTGATCACCCAGACCAGTCCTTTAATCATCAAGGGATGATGGACAGTGAACCGTAAAGCCCACACCTGGAGATGAACTTGTGTTGATCAGACAAACGCCATTAGCAAGAGAAGGAAAGACAGAAAGATTCTGATCATCATCATCATTATGTAAATGCAGTGCCCAGCATATTTCTTGTACAATAATAAATCCAATATGGAGCTACATGTAATGTGAGAGGGGGATTTAATTCTTTGTACTTCATGACTCATCATCACTTCAGCCAGTGAGGCCCCAGTGTGTTGAATTACTGCATGCAAGCCCACCTGCAGAAATACATACACAATGCATGCACACGAGCACACACACACACACACACACACACACACAGGACCTCAAGAGCAAGCATTAGTCATTCCGCATAAAAGCATACAGTCATTCCAAAGCATGAGAGCAGAGAGAGAACGAGAGAGAGAGAGAGAGAGACAGAGAGAGAGAGAGGAGAGAGAGAGAGAGATTTTTCCACATTTTCCACAGTGTCTTAATCCTGTTCTCGCATGACCATGTACAGCTCTCAGCATCATTCTGGGTAACCAGGTACTGGCTTATGTAACACTGATCAATATGAGCGGAGGCTCATCTAACATTTGTGGTTCTATGTTTTATGAGGGGCCCAAGGCTGAAATCTACATTGCTATAGCCTGACTGTCTAGATGACTGACATACTTAGACTGATTGAGAGGTGTTTATGTGCGCCACATACCATTATATCACGTCATATGACCTGTTGCATGTAGCTCAAATATAGTCCAAACGGTCCGACTTGTAATCAAGAAGAACGACCAGTTAAAATCCACTTCAAGGCTTTATCCAAGGTTGAGCGAGTTGAAATGATCTAAACAGCCAAAAGCCCAAAAGCCACATTTCCATGGACTAAAGAAAAGCCAAATCATAAGTCAACAATAAGCACGTGGCAACAGCTAACACACAGACAGTACCTTAAGGTAATGTTAAGTTGTGATGTTAAAAGGTAAAACACAGTCACAGTGTACTTTAGGTGTAGCAATTGATTGCAGTATACGATGACATGTTCTGTTTCTCTGCAAGTATCCCACAGCTGGGGCAACGGCTGCTGTTTAAGTTTGCTATGTCTCTTATTTTCCATTTTTTGTTTGAGATCCACCAGTGTGCCTGTGTACACATTGAATATTTAAGTGTACATATTTTGATGTTATATATCTGCATCTGCAGTAAATGTGTAACTTAACCATTTACTTTAATTAACCTGCCCATGGTTGGTAAATATAAACCCATAAAAGCCAGTTCTATGTTGACCTCTACCTAGCTGATTTTTGCTTACCTCTCCCTATTTGCCATTCCAAATCTCTGAGATCCAGATCCTATGTGACAGCAAACGTAATCAACAATGTGTCCAGTCACAGATCTGCTATTGTGTGCTGTGTGCAGGCAATCACCTTATTTTGTTGTCAATGATTAGCCCTGAGTTTATTCTGAATGTAAGCCAACACTGGGTCTAGTTTTAATACAAACGAATAACCATACCTGAATAAATACAATCTAATCAATATAATCAATATAAGAAAAGGAAAAATATTGTACATACTGTACTCCAACACACATTGAATTGTACAGTAACTACGGTAATAGCTTTGCTGCGTGAGAGTGAAATCCAAGAGGTGATGATATATGTGATTAGCAACATAATCTACACGGCTATAGTCAGGTAACGTAATCAAGCTTGCGCCATTGTGAGATGAATTCAGCACACCGGAAAGATCGTCTGGGAGGATAGGCCTTCAGAATCAGGTTGCTCATGGCCATTCAAGGGGTGCTTCATTATATAACTGCAAAACGGCAAGCCGCTAGAAAAGGGACACAGAAGCTAATACCCAAGTAGGCCTATAGATTAATGATGTGTCTCTCAGCTGCATGGGCTGTGCATTTACTTTAAATGTAGGAGTGAATGCGCCACATGAAACTGCATCTTTTATAAGGGTTCAATGTGACGTGAGTGTATTAACCACATATATATATATATATAAAAAAACAATGTAATAAGGAAAGAAGTACATCAATGCTATTATTAAGATGACCATCCACACATTTGACAGATGCAGAGGCATCGTTGGGACTGTTGATACCGTGGCATGCAAACACATAGGGATTGTTTTGTGGGGATTAAATAATGGCATGTGTTCAAGTGAATGTGTTTGATAGTTTATATTGGTCTTAGGTCATTGAACATTGCGGTGACCACTGTTACAAATACTAGATACCCCACTGTCAACAGTCTTCTTGGTATAAAACACAGGGACACAGGCTTATTGTTTTAACATGCAGTCTAAAAAGCTGCTTGGTTATTTTCTATAACATTCCAGTTGATTGTTTATATAGTCTGTCAAGAAACCAAATATTTCAATATCAACCTTCAAGTCGTGAATCACCAGGGTAATTTTGTAGAAACCTCTTCAACTAACTGTTACAAGTGTAAATTATGTTCAGACTACAATGGGCTCATCCTAGAATGTTTTCATACTAGAATTGGTTCAGAATAGAACTGGTTCAGACTAGAATCGGTTCAGAATAGATTTGGTTCAGACTAGATTTGGTTCAGACTATAACTGGTTCAGAATAGAATTGGTTAAATCTAGAATTGGTTCAGACTATAACTGGTTCAGAATGGAATTGGTTCGGATGAGAATTGGTTCAGAATAGAATTGGTTCAGACTAGAATTGATTCAGAATAGAATTGGTTCAGAATAGAATTGGTTCAGACTAGAATTTATACAGATTAGAATTGGTTCAGATTTGGTTCAGACTAGAATTGGTTCGGATGAGAATTGGTTCAGAAGAATTGGTTCAGACTAGAAATGGTTCAGGATAGAATTGGTTCAGAAGAATTGGTTCAGACTATAACTCGTTCAGGATAGAATTGGTTCAGATTTGGTTCAGATGACAATTGGTTTAGATGATAATTGGTTCATACTAGAATTCGTCATGATTTGGATTTATTCAGATGAGGATTGATTCAGACTAGGGTGACATACGTTGTATCTGCTGGTATGCTGACATCTGTGATTCGCTGTATACAAATGAATCATCATCATCTTCATTCCCTGTTTGTGTCCTTTCAAACGGCATACCATTTTTTTCCAATCCAAAAAGAACCATCTCAGGTCTCAGATCATTGAACATTGGTGTGACCACTGTTAAAAAATACTAGATACCCCACTGACAACAGTCTTCATTAAAATGGAAATGGCCTATGCAATCTAAAAAGCTGCTTGGTTATTTTCTATGACATTACAGTATATTATTTATAGAGTTTGTCAATATGTCAATATCAACCTTCAATCACCAGGGTCATTTTGTATCAACCATATTGTATCAGCTTTTTCAACAAACTGTTACAGGAGTACAGTGTGTTCAGACTGCAATGCGCTCACACTAAAATGTTTTCATACTAGAATTGGTTCAAAATAGAATTGGTTCAGACTTGATTTGGTTCAGATGATAATTGTTTCAGACTAGAAATTGTAGAGACTAGAATTGATTCAGATGAGAATTGGTTCAGAATATAATTTGTTCAGAATTGGTTCAGAATAGAATTGGTTCATATTTGGTTCAGAATAGAATTGGTTCAGATGAGAATTTGTTCAGAATAGAATTGGCCCGGATTTGGTTCAGACGAGAATTGATTCAAATGAGAACTGGTTCAGAATAGAACTGATTCAGAATAGCATTGGTTCAGACTAGAACTGGTTCAGAATAGATTTTGTTCAGACTAGAATTGGTTGATACTAGAATTGGTCCAGGTTTGGATTTATTCATATTATGATTGATTCAGACAGGTGAGCTCAATTATAACTCCAGTGAGTGAGTGTCTATGAGTGTGTGAAGGCGTGTGTGTATGTGTGTGTGTATGTGTGTGTGTGTGTGTGGGTGCGATATGGAAATCAAATTGTAAACATATGTCTTCAGGTTGTATGTATTATATTATCAATAATGTACAATAATGTAATTGTAAATGAAAAATGTAAAACTTTCGTAATACGATTGGCATGCATGCATGGCATATGGATGCAAATGTACACAAAATATTCCTTGATAAAGGACTTGCATAGCGCATGAACAATGCAGTTGCAGTACAGACACACAATGGCTATACACAAGATGGCATTGGTCCTAATCCTTCATCATTATCATTTCTAAACACCTTACAAAACAGGAAGAAAAAACCCAATGAGCATCAAAACACATTTCTAATACATTTAGATAGATTCGGAATTGATTGCATGTTTGAAATGAAATACAATCCCTTCGTGACATCCCGAGATATGAATCATTAGGTATTTGAATATATGTGGGTTAACCGTCCAATGTGGCCCTTTGTTATCGGCGTTCATCCTTAACCAAGTGGAGTGACAGCGTGACGCGACTATTACGCACGCGTATATTCGCTCGCCTTTCATTGGCACGAGGCCTGTTACACCCATATATCTACGGTTACAAGAAATGTCTGCAGACACACACACACCACTCTGAAATGTTGTTATGTATGTCTACATATATAGGAATATAAGTAGATAGTTAGTGTTTCTCTAGCATGATGTCCGCTTCATTGTAGTTCTTAAAGTGAAGATGAACGCGTACAGTAAGCTACATACCTTGGAAGACATCCATACTCCGAAGAACCTCTTTGATCTTGGAGATCATCATTGTCCTCTTGTAAAAAAGAAAAAGAAAGGTTGTGCACGAGGTCCATCGGACAAAGGATGAAGTTGTCAAACACCCAAGGAGTTTTCACGACGTCATTTTGCTATAGCTTTCCATTGGCGTCCGTGTAAAGGGATAGTCATTTTTGAGGTGGTTTTGATCATACCGGGTTAAGATGTTGGTGCCCAAGCGTGAATATACAAAACCTGGCAAGCCATTCTTCGAAAGCTTTTTTGGACCTATTATGAATGTTGGGATAGGATTTAATTTAATTTAGCTCTGGTTTGCTTTACATGATGGATATGAACATTAAACTCGTATTGTTCTCAATGATATCGTTTGGAACATACGAAATAATATGATCTCTCAGATATCACATCCTAATGTGCTTGTTGACGAGTGCGTTTGTTCGGCGTCGTGTGCTTTCTTGGAGATGGAATAAACAGAAATACGTTTTCAGTCAAATGTTTAGAATATGTCTACAATGTTGTCGTTCTAATGGGCTAGAGTTTCTGTCATTTAATACAGACTACCACCCACATCTACCAGAAAATATGCTTTTTTTACATTAGTGCAAACAAATTTGACCTTATTGCATAATAGCAAAAACTATCTCCGCTCTTTCACGTATTGACAAATGAAACTCATAAAGTGCGAATGCATTAGCCGGTCTATTTCATTTTATATATGAAAACCTTTATAGGCCAAACTAACGGATTAACCCGTTGGGCAAAGCCTGGTCGGACTATAGTGTGAGGCGAATTTAAAGAATATAATTCCTAGATGTTTCTTATTTAAATGGTCCACCTGGCAAAACATTCTGAAATGTTACTGTACTGTGTGTGCGTGCGTGTGCGTGTTTTGTGTATGTGGCGCATGAAGGACTAGGTGCATGGGCGCCCGAGCGCGCATTCTGCATGTAGGCTGACGCATGAGTCAAACTTGTGTTTAGGGGGACCACCTGCTTTTAGGGCATATAGGGCGTATAGTTCTTTATAAAAGTAATCTCTGTTTGTATCACACATCAGTCTGAACTGACTTTGAGTTGGTGTTTTTTCTGTTTATCTCTGTGCCATTTCCCTTACTGGGGCTTTTGTCCAACCCACATAGGGACTCTGTCACCCCCTCCTCCATCTCCATATACTCCGCTTTGTCGCCTAACGAGGAGCCAGAGGGCGAGCCTTTAAATTTCTTCAGAAAGTCGGGGAAATAGGGGCAACCTGGGGGCATGCTTTCAACCATCGGTGTCTGGTCGTCATTATCGGTCTCCCTGTGGTAGAAGTAGTTGAAGTTGGAGACGATGACCGGCACTGGGAGGGCAATGGTTAACACGCCTGCAATGGCACAGAGCGAGCCCACTATCTTCCCACCAACAGTTATAGGCTTCATGTCGCCGTACCCCACCGTTGTCATAGTAACTACGGCCCACCAGAAAGCATCGGGGATACTCGTGAATTGAGAGGTGGGCTCGTCTACCTCCGCGAAGTAGACCGCACTCGAGAACAAAATGACACCGATGACCAGGAAGAATATGAGCAGCGCCAGTTCTCTCATGCTGGCGCGGAGGGTATGACCGAGGATCTGCAGTCCTTTGGAATGCCTGGACAGCTTGAAGATACGGAACACCCTGACCAGGCGGATGATTCTCAGGATCGCGAAGCTCATCGCCTGCTGCCCGTTGCCCTGGTGTTGAGCTAGGTCTGTGCCGAGAGTTATGAAATAAGGCAAAATGGATACAATGTCTATCGAGTTCATAATGTTTTTGAAGAAATCGGCCTTGCTCGGACTCGCGAAGAAGCGGACGATGAACTCAAAGGAGAACCAGATGATGCATACCGTTTCAACAATGAAAAACGGGTCGTTGAAGGGGGTAAATCCGTGGTCAGGTTGGGTCAAATTGTTGCGTGGTTGCAAGTATTCTTTTTCATCCCTGAACTCTGGCAACGTTTCCAAGCAGAAAATGACGATGGATATGACTATCACCAACACTGACACGACTGCTATTCCTCTCGCTGGGCTCGAGCTCTCTGGATATTCAAAAAGGAGCCAAATTTGGCGCTTGAACTCGTCCTCCGGTAGGGGTTTTTCCTCCTCTTTGACAAAACCCTCATCTTCTCGAAACTTAAGTATAGCCTCCTCCCCGAGTTCATAGAACTTCACCTCTTCGGAGAATATGTCAAATGGTACATTTGCTGGTCTTTTCAAGCGTCCCCCTGACTGGTAATAATAAAGAATGGCGTCGAAGCTTGGTCGGTTCCTGTCGAAAAAATATTCGTTCCTTAGCGGGTCAAAGTACCTGATTCGTTTGTCTGGGTCTCCCAAGAGAGTGTCCGGAAACTGTGTGAGAGTCTTCAGCTGAGTCTCAAACTTCAGCCCTGACACGTTAATCACAACTCTTTCACAGCACCCGTACTCATTGTAAACATTTTCATAACCTGACTGGGGACGTCTGTCAGTGAGTGACACCGTCTCCTCTCCATCATCATCCATAGTACAGAGAAAACTCGATCTTTTGCTTCCCCCGTCGCCGTCGTCCCCGTCGTCCTCCTCCTCTTCGGCGCCCTCCGCCTCTTCCTCTTCTATCATGCTATCGTCCTCAGATCCCAGAAGCGCCAACTCCGAGTGGCGCAAGTCCCCTCCGAGGGTCGAGCGGTTTCGTCTCCAGCGTCCTACGCCGCCGCGTTGCCTTTTCCGCTCTCTGAGCACTTGCTGCTCGGGCTCGTGCTGGTGCTGGGGAGGGCGCGAGGAGCACGAGGAGGAGGGGCGCGAGGCGGTACCGCCGCTACTGTTGTTGGCGTTTGATGAGGAGGCGGCGCGAGACTGATGCTGGTGAAAGAGATGACCCCCTCCTCCTCCCCCTCCCTCTCCACCAGGTCCACCTTCAACAGCCACCGCCACCGCTCGCGACTGGGCAGCCTGGCGCTCCCTCTCGCGCTCCCTCTCCCGAGCGCGAGCTTGCTGGGCATACCCGTAAGGCAGGTGACTGTTGCACCCGCCGTCCGCGCCTACCATGGCAAACTCCATTTTGATCAGCGAGTGATCCGCTCTCTAACCGTTATAATGCTGTTGTTAAGATGACGTGAAGGCAGATCCGGGGAGAAAGTTGCAGCTCAACACGACGCACACAGGTGATGATAGACATGAACAGTTTGGATCAGTCTGACCTTACTGGGAAAGCCAAATTGCCCGAACGACTAGGCTGATATTTCAATAAAGGGAATGTTGAGTGTAGTAGTCCATGTTATTTACATGACACGAGTTTCGATTCATAAGTACAGGCCTTCAATTCCTATGACATCATGAGCATCATTTAAACTGAGGCTGGGTGGCATATTAGAAACCAGTGTGTCTTGACGCCCTTTATTCTGCCTTCAGTCTTTTAAATGACCGAATCAACAGGCAACAACTTAACAGAATCTTTTCAGCTTCGCATGTTCCCATCAGGTGGTTAATTTCTCCAGAGGTTGCACTCAGATTCGTTTTGTGATTTTGTGTTGATACTCCTGGTTGCCATTTTAGGTGATGAGAAAAGTCCTATCTTTTATCTTCGCACCAAGGGAATCTGAATCACTTTATTCCTCCGACGTTTTCAACTGAGGGAACAAAAGGAGGCAAGAGAGCATAGCAGTTCGGTTAGACAGCATCATGTACCTACGCCTATTTTGTGTTCGCTGTCTTGGCGACGGTATAGTACACTTACTACGCATACTCAATAAAAAAAAAGCAAGCCTCAACATCTTGATGGTCAAAACGTGATGCTGAGCGATATTATTATTATTATTATTATTATTATTATTATTATTATTATTATTATTATTATTATTATTTCCATCAACATTGAAGTCAAATAACTATAGGTAGAAGACGCATTACGCACGAGATGTTCTATGGTCTATTCATTAAACAGCCACCCTTCACGCCTGCATTATACTCACATGTGAAAAGGGCCACACGAAATCGTCTCAGCTCCCTACAAAAATGTGCTGGAGGTAGGTGAGGATGCAATTCTTTGCTTTGCCCAAATTCACGTCTTGTTTTGGGAATATTAAAATCCCTCGTTGTAGCCAACCAGCTAACATATCAACTATACATCCGTGCTCTGACGCACTCCAGGATGACACTTTTGGCGGCGTCTCGACGTCCTCTTTTCTCAATTCAACAGGATCTATCGCCACTTGAGCCCCCCTTACCGCAAACAGATGCACCGCTGCATCGATTCTTGCACCGGCAGCGATGAAAAAGCAGGTGTGCAGCGAGTTGCGATCAACAGCTCCGCCCAGAAAAACGAAAGGATGAATAAAAGTTTATCCTCGCGTATGGAATAGCCCGCGGTGAGTTGGAGCATCACACATATGTCTGGCCCTACCTATACACACGTACCCTTCTATTTCTTCTATTGTGCGCGATAAAGAACCTTGGCGAGACTAAAAATCGAGCATGTACCGCAGCGCAGGCGGAGCTCGATCATCCCCCAGTGGATATAGGCGGTCACTACGCGCAGTGCTGCAGTCTCCACTCTGAGCAAGCGTTTTAAGTTGCGTCGCCTCTGCCCTTCGACCGTCTCCACTGGTTTAATCGTTGGACGCTGGAATAGTATAGGCCTATACTAAGTGTCCTTGTCTGTGTTTGATAAACTAAATACAATAAACTCTCTGCGACATATGCTATATATCTATAGGCGTGTTTCAACATTTCTGATGATCGAAATTTTCATTTTCAACATTCGAAAATGGAAATGGAAAACCTATTTCTCTTCTCCGCCTGTTAAGGACTGTTATAGTGCTGCATAGCTACAGAAATTATAGGCAAACCGCGCAAACAACTACAATCGAGTGCATGTTGTTTACTTGTTTGGGAACTATCAGCATTGCTTATGTAAAGTAATGAATGCACACGCGCGCGCACACATCTCAGTTGATTACCCCACTTTGTGCACTTTATGTAGCAGGCGACTTAGTCAGCACCAGGGGGAGTTGTGAGGACAGTAATAGAGAACGCTATAGTAAAGCGATAGAGTACAGAGACAGCAAAGAGAGCTTTACTTGGAGTTATCACACAAGTTTACCTGCACTCTGATCTGCTCCTGGAGGCGTGTTTAAACGGGTTCTGCCTCTTGGTCTTGGGTGCAACAACAACAATTAGTGACACAAATCAACTCTTGGCATCTTTTAGCATGATCAATTCACCTTGAACTTAATCTTCCATAGGAGGATGTCTTCATAGAATTCTTTATAGTGGCAGAGACTAACTCATGGCTTGAGATATGACTACACAGCGAAATACAATGTGATCCATTGTTTAAGCTAACACACGATTAACAATATCTAAGAGCAGGTGTACATATTCCTTGTGATCTAGCAGTGGAACTGAGACCAGCATTCAGCAGCTCAATGGCAAGAGAAAACCCCCCACCAAAAAACAAGAATTGATACGGATCCAGAGCATCTCCTGACAAAAATGAGTCATGCTATCGAGATGCACAGCTTGAGACCGTTTTTCTTTTTGTGCTCAGCTTGTTTTATTCTGTTTATTTGTTTTATTGTAAAGTGTAAACTTTACAATAGCGCTGTACAGTAGACAGCAGAGCACCACGGTCATCCTGGGCACTGAACCAGTCACCTTTTCCATCATCGACCAATCCCAACGGACACTTCTGCTGCATCCCTGATTAGTGCCAAGGATATTGTGTTCTCTCGTCTCTTGGCTCAGAACAACACAATAGAACACGATTCAGTCCAACGTTAACAACAAATAATACTGATTTATATGGAGGAAAGAAGAACATTTTGAAGATCAAATAGAAACCTATACCCTTGTACCTATAGGCCTACTGGTTCAGCATACACGTTGAGCATTCATTGTGTAATTGCCAGATCCATACGGGACATGCAGTCCAGTTTGGTTTACAATACAGCACTATCTATCTATTTGGTGGTAGGAACGCACATTTAAAAAAAAAGAGACCATCTTCGAGTTGTTCTAATTCAAATATACGTACACTTTTGGTCAAATATGAACAATGAATGAATTTGAACAATGGATATAAATAGTGAATGGTAGAGAGGCATGAAACATATATCCGGCTGAATAGGACACCACAATAAAGACATTCATTAAAAAAAAAAGAAAATGCTAGGAGCAGGTGTGGCGGTCCGGTGGGATGCAAAGGGAAGAGCTCTCCCCTGTGGACACAAGGACAGACAGAGCGCACAGCAGCATTCAGATGAACCGTGGCGTCGCTTCCTAAAGAAGTTATTCTACTCTCACTGCAGACATCCCAGCCTGTGGTGCAGCACCAAAATATGACACAATAGCAAGTGGCTCACAGGCTGCTCGGCTCGCTCTGTACAAGAGAGATGCAAGGGAGTACACCTCATGGTGTCCCTGAGAATCTGTTCCTCGGCGCCACTTGACAGGATTATATGAATCAATCAAAGGAATAGTAGAGCTGTATTCACAATAAGGC
The DNA here is from genome assembly GCA_900302375.1 of Bathygadus melanobranchus. Lineage (NCBI taxonomy): Eukaryota > Metazoa > Chordata > Actinopteri > Gadiformes > Macrouridae > Bathygadus > Bathygadus melanobranchus. The sequence goes on from OMKP01016124.1 coordinate 14,574, forward strand.
ATTTTATACATGCCATGGAATCAAGTGTAGACAAAATGATACAGAACTCATGAATTATGTAAATACCACAGAAAATGGAGATAGCGTCCATATTTTGGGGGCAATCAAACTGATGTTGATATTATAATTGAAGTATCAATTATAAGTTCTTATTTCAGCAGATATTTGCAATACTTCAATATGTCAACTGATCTCTTTATCCCAGCACAGTGTTTAATGTTACACAGCAATTCAGTGGACCTCCAATTTTGTTAGGATCTAGTTGTTGTATTGTCAAATTCCACGCATATTCACAAATTGAACTACATGGTTATAAACCTACCAGAACAACAAATTAAACAAATAGAAGACAATTACCGTTAGAGAGTAAACACTGTGTGTACCCCAAAAAATTGACATTTTCATTGAAATGCAGCAATTCTTATGTAATAGCAGAACATAAGACAAATGAAGCACAGTCGGTTATATCCTTAATTGCTTGGATTTTTACTTAAAACAATCAGCTATAGTGTTCGTAGTTACGCTGATATGAACCACGCCGTTTCAGGGTAAATGTGAGTTTTTGATGTCATTGTGTGGGCTGATGTCTGCTTCATCTAAGCCTTTCGCTGCCAGACTCTAAATACTGACTCGTGTAAAGTGAGACCTTGAGCCACAGGTCTTTTCCATCTCTGGAGGAGGGGGGAAAAGAACAATGTTTACATTGTTGCATACAAACAAAGTGATATCTGTAGATCTGTGGTATCTGTAGCCAAGGCTGTAGAGATTATGGCTGATTGATTTGATTTCAGGCAACCCTATTTAAGTTCTAGAGTCCACGATCATTTTGAGATGACAAGCTAGCTGTCTGGGGACGCACACAAGACTTCTTACAGGTGAGTCTGACAATGAGGTTGGTGAACAAATAGGCAAAGGGATATTCTAAAAACACTTTCGGTTCTGCAATTAGAAATTCCTCTTAAAATGTGCAAGTGTGTTATAGTCCATACGTTATACATTTACATTTAGAGCATTTGGCAGATGCTTTTATCCAAAGCGACTTACAAAAAGTAACACATTTGTCGAAAGAGGGAGACAACAATATATCGCTGAAGGTAGAGTGCAATTAGAATAGATGTACATGTAGTGCAGGTGCAGAAAGTGATGGCACAGACGCATTGAGAAACGAGAAATATGTAGACAATGTGTTTTTCAATTGATTTGACCCATTTGAATACATTGGATTACAGATTAAAGGAATGTATGCAGTGGATGTGTATGTGTATGTGTAGAATACCTTACACATGTACAAATTGTTATGTATTGTATTTTTGATGTGAGAAAAAGGAGAAAAGTTTTCACAAAACATTTAAAAGTGTTACAATGCATTTTTAATGCATTCATTTTGATTCTCACATCTGATGTGAGAATTTAAAAAGTAAGAAATCTGGGGATGCTGAATGAAGACATTTTCACAATAGGATAGACAATAGTAAAGATATAATGAAATATATAGTTCTGAATACATCAGCCTGCACATTGCCAGCTAATTAGAGCCATTATCTGCAAACTGCAGGAAAAAGCTTGTTAATAAATCGCTTCACACTGCATCGTTAACTGTATCAGTTGGCTAGATTCAGTGCCAGAGGCCATTCATTTCTCTTCTGACTCGGTATGTGATATGCAGGCTGATCTCTCCCTTGTGGTCGGCTTCCGAATTGCACCGTGCCAAGGATGCAGCTGGTTGTCATGGCAGCAATGCTGGCAATGACGGGGGTAGGGCAGGGCTGCAGATTTGACTGTCGCCTAACCAACACAACCATCAAAGTGAAAAGCTGTGACACACTTCATTCCATCGACACAATTACATGTGAAGGCTATTGCTATCAAGAGGTAAGCCGAATACTATGGTTACAATATGTAACTCTACATTAGCTTGTAATCTTAAATGACACATTGACACATTAACAAAACCTTGTATGATGAGGTAATTTATACAAATACGTGTTGGCATAACATTATTGAGAATATGTCATGAATGGTAATTGTTTGACAAATGTAAGTCCCTAAATGTAAATGTAAAAACATGTGCCACAAGAAATACATTTTTCAACCAAAAAAACATGACATCATCTAATCAGCTTCTTTCAACGACAGGATCTGTTCGATGTAAAGAAGGGGACCAAGCAGCTGACGTGCAACGGCAATTGGTCCGATGAGGTGAAGCATTTCATAGGCTGCGCGGTGGGAGTCACCTACCCTGTAGCCCGAAGTTGCATGTGCACCATGTGTCAAAGCAGGAATACAGATTGTGATACATTTCTTGATGACGTCCCAACCCCCTGTGAACCTGAGCCGGTAGTCAACGCTCAGCGCTCCGGTGTTAACTGAAGCATAAAGTAACTTCACATAAACTTTACATTCCTTTGATTGTGTTGCACTTTGTCATTTCTGCGAAGGTTTGTTCTGATCTTCAACAGTTTGCTTATATTGTGTTGGACAACACAAAATAAAAAACACAAAATATAAAACAAAACAAGCAAGCAAAAAAAAAAGCTGCAGCAGCAGCATCATCATCCCCGGATCAATGAAGTATATCAAATCAAAAGTGTTGCTTACGTTTGACTAGTTTAGGCCTAAGGCTGTCGGCTTATTTGGCCTGTCAAATAATACTAGCTTGTTTCAGGAAAGCTTGTCAGCAATTAATAAATGTTGTATATTTTACTTGCTTTTGTATCAGCCAAGAGAAGCCATAAACAGAAAACATATCTCATTGCTTTGGGAACACTATGACTTTGCAGAAATCCCTCCCTTCCTCTTCCTCAAATATGCACTGCAATGGGTGTTACAAGTAGACTAGACCAAACTCCATCAAATGACTCCATCCGTCATTTGATCATCATTTGTATGCAAAGGAAAGATTTAAGCTACTCAATTGTTTTGTAACATCACCCACATCAACATAAAAAGTAGTCCGTGACACCAGATCTCATTTTTGCATCCATTTGTTCTGGATGACGGTAATTAGGCCTGCAGCTGAAATGTAATTATGACCGGGGGTAATGGATGTCTTGGCAAAGGAATGGGAATAATAGAGCAGCACCATATCTTAATAACCATTTGCATAATGGCTTTGTTTCTATAATGTATAATAGGATCTAGATTAGAAAAAAGAATGGAGAGGATTTTTTAGCACATTTCACTTTCTCCAACACATGTGCACACGCCCGGGGCATGTGGTAAGGACTGTCAGGAGAACACAGCGCACTGCATAGATGCTACACATGTTAATTGTTGCCTCCGGTGCAATCTTGACACTTAGACAAGCAAAAAGCAAGCACCCCCCC
>OMKP01016131.1:0-13032 GCA_900302375.1 Bathygadus melanobranchus
GGTGGTGAGCCCGTGCGAAGGGGGTCCCACGTTTCCTCTTCGGGCTGTGCCCGGCCGAGCCCCGTGAGAATAGGCTCGGCCACCAGGCGCTCGCAATCGAGCCCCGCCTCCGGGCCTGGCTCCAGAGGGGGGCCCCGGTGGCCCACGTCCGGGCAAGGGAAACTTGTTTCCAATGTTTGTACGCTTCATAAGGGGTCTTGTGAGCCACTCTTTGTCTGGTCCCTCACCCAGGACCTGTTTGCCTTGGGTGACCCTACCAGGGACATAAAGCCCCCGACAACATAGCTCCTAGGATCCTTGGGGCACGCAAACTCCTCCACCACGATAAGGTGGTAGCTCAAGGAGGATGTTTCCATGTTTTCAAAATGAGTTGAATGGGACTGGAGTGTTACTATGCTTACATTAGCCACAGAGTCCTGGCTGCTCACTACAGTCTTCTTCTTCTTCCTGGCCAGGTTGGGGTTCCAGTGGCAGACCAGGCTGTCGTTCTGGACGCTGTAGTTCTTGTGACCAAGCAGCCAGTAGGTGTTCATCTTACCTTTACCCTGAATGGAGCAGGCTTGAGTTAGACTACCGTTTACGAGTGCTGGGATGAAACAAGACAGTCTATAGAAACACGTATAGTAGAGTACGTTGTCCATCAACAAGGCCTGGTCACACCCTAGCTTACTGGCTAGAACACCCTGGAGATAAGGCTAGCAGAGTCGGTAGCAGTTTAAGCAATTGCTTTGCGCATGTGAAAGTACTTTGTAAACTTATATTGATTATTGTTGTTATGTGTTACTTAAGATAGGTCTCAAGTAAGGTGAACAGCAGGAATCTTTCGTTGTCCATCCCAAAGCCGACACAATTCACACCAAATTGGAAGTGTTAAATTAACAGTTTATCCACTGCAGGAACTTTACCCCGCAGGAACCAGGGTCTAAATTAAGTTCCGCCCCCAAAACAGTCCCTGCTCGGGGGTACTTTCCAAAATGTCAGGAAATTTGAAGGAGAAGGTGGGGCTTGCAGCACTGAACAGTTCTCAGTCATCTCATGGTCAATCTCTGCAATAGCTTGTAAATGTTTTTCCTTTTACATCAGACACGTAACAAATAAAAGTCATGAAAAACAGAGAAAGAAATTGGATAAACAAAATCGCTTTACGACAGTTACGTCACAGCGCGAGTATAGTAATAACTCATTGCATTTATACAGCGCTTTTCAAGACACCCAAAGAGCTTTAACATGCATAATTTTCCAATAAGAATCACGCTGGTGAACAAGACCTCATATCGCCTAGCGAAGATGAGCTTATGCTCCGTCCTTTCACTAAAAGTTACGGGTACTTTTGGTGGAAAATCGGCTTATGTCGAACAGAGCAGCCCCTGGAAGACCCCTCACCTTGACCTCGATCTCCCCACGGAGCTGCAGCTCGTAGGCGTTGTCCTTCATCAAGGCCATGTAGGTGGCGGAGCTGGCGTGGATCTTCTGGGCTGAGGCACAGTAACCACACGATACGCTTTCTACTACAGTCGTGTTATTCTCTATCATTTAAATTATAATTGACTTTTTTTAGTTTGCTTGTTGTTTTGTTTTCTCAGACATTTCCCATCCGCTCCCTGGAGCTCCAAATACAACTTGGTTGAAACCAGTCCTCCCAGGGGGCTGAATTTACACCGTAGCCTGGATGAGATGAACTTTCCTTTTATAATATAAAATGTAAACCATATGTGTTGTCTATACGTAAGGTTTGAGTGCGAGGGCATGGCTAAGCGTTGGTGTGTGTTGATATCAGACAGATCTGTCAACTCGTTAAGCTCCATGTCCATCTTCTATCATTTCCTCCACTCTAACCGATTTCCGTGGGGGAGGGGGATGCACTTTTCCCTAACCAATCACTAGAGACCAACGATGCGTAGCCATGCCAACATACTGGTTTGGCCGCGGTTTTAAGAGTGGAGCGAAGTAAAAACAATGTAACAATGTAAAATAAATGAATTGGTTAATCAAGTCAAGATTATTATTCAGCAGCCCAAATGAGAAAGAGAGCCAATGAAGTGAATGTTTCAGAGATGTCAGGGTAATTCTCCCATATAGACCCAGTGTCTATTCTGGGAGGATTTGTCGAAAATGTATTCAACTACTCGTTAGGGTTGAAATTTCCCAAAATATTCGAAAGAAATGGCAATCAGAGCTATCATAATCATTTTTTCAACAGAGAAATTGCTCAATGCCAGACCAGAATCAGTACACTTGGTGGAGTGGGCTGATTTAAAAGTCTGGACCCAGGCAAAGTGTGTATGTGTGTGTGTGTGTCCTACGCAGGCTCGTAGACTCCATCCTAGAGGCTGTGTTGACCGTATCCCCGAACAGACAGTAGCGCGGCATCTTGTGGCCAACGATACCTGCCACGCACGGACCTGAACACACACACCAGGAGCGGTGAGGCTAACACAGAGAAGTAAGCATTTATATTATGGAAGAAAGAGAGAGACACAGAGAGAAGGAGATATAGAGATGCTGTCTCACATTATGTGTGTGTGTGTGTGCGTGTGTCTTTTGGGCGGTGATGGTCACATTGATACTCAACATGAATGACCCCTCCTTCAACATAGAAAGACGATTTACAATACATCCACAATACATCCTTCAAGCATGAAACAGTATCTGATGATTCTTGATTGGATGTGTTTTAGTATTCTGGATCAACAAGGTTGTACGTTTGTTATCTAAATGCCTGAAAGAGACAATATCCTCAAGGTTCACACTGAATCCACTGTTACACAATTACAAGCTATAGTAACTGTAGTAATAGTAGTAATAGTAGTAATAGTAGTAGGGCTGCTTGCATGTAGCTCACCTGTGTGGATACCTGCGCGGAGCTGTAGTCTCTCGTTGGGCATGTGAGGGATGCACACCTGCCGGACCGCAGCCAGCAGGTCCAGAGACATCTTGGCGATCTCGTCTGCATGCTTGTCTCCGTTCCTCTCAGGCAGCCCACTGACCACCATGTAGGCATCTCCAATGGTCTCCACCTTGGGTCAACCACATTATCATTAACCTGATGTCTCCACCTCAACCACAACAATATCATTATCTTGATGGTCTCCACCTCCTGATGGACTCCACATTATCCACATCATTATCACCTCAGGTCAACCTTGTACCTTGTAGACGTCGTAGGAGTTGATGCGTGTGTCAAAGCACATGTACAGGCTGTTGAGCATCTCTACCACCTGCAGAGGGTTGCAGGATGCAGAGATGGTGGTGAAGCCCACGATGTCAGAGAAGAATATAGTGACCTGTAGAAAGACATACAAAATAAATGTAAAGGTAGTATCCCTTCGTTAGTAGTGGTATATTTTGTAGTACAAATCACAATGAACTGTCTATTATACATTGCACTATACTGCCATTTCTGTACACCATGTCGTTCTTCAGAAATATTTCAATTCACACTTCCATCATTATAGCGGTTAATGCTTTAGGTTTTCTTGGCAGAACTCGAAATCTGTCACATCTGTTTATCCAGAAAAAATAAATCAGTGTAAAAATGAGCTTACAAAGAGAGCTTGGAACAGCTGCTTGAAACCTCTTCAATGAGCCAAGCGCAATTTTCCCCCATATAACCTGTTTTATCTCCTGATGAATATGGAATAGGATAATTACGGGCAATTACGCTGACAATGGCAACAAAGCCAGCAAATAAGGATCAGGCTCATTCAGTATGTCGCCCAGATCTTGCAAGATAAGCTTTTCACTTCAACATCAACAGGCATTTTTAATATAGACATTTTTCGATCCGGACGACATTGTTATATATTGCTCTGAGTAAAACTACATGACTGGGGGTTGCTTCAAACTGTCTGCCAAACAGTTTGCAATCCCCAGGGGAAATTGATTTGTTCTATTTCATTCTATTCCATAATTCTACCCTTCATTCCATTCCATTTGTTATCCGTGTGTGCGTCTGCGTGTGTTGTCTTTCATTTCAAAATTCTGTTGGTTCACAGTTGTAAAGAATAATGTGATGATCAGAATTGAAATTGATTATAAATGAAACAGAATTGACAATTGTCATCTTCTTACAGTTTCCTCCTACCCCTACATGCCCAAGCCTTACTGTTGAGCAGTAAAACATTTCATTTCATCCATCATCTTTGAGCAAGATTCCCTAACCCAGTGTTCTCTAATGGGGGTATGTGTGCCCCTAGTTTGATGGATTGCAGGGGGGTAGAACATTAACAAAAATGTTTTTGTCGTTTTAATATTGGTTATGAAGAATTGTAAAATAATCCCCCCTTGACAAAATGAATGACTACTCCCTTAATACAAATGAGTAAATCTGAATAGCAGCATACTAACAAGTTCGGTAAATCTTAAAGGACAACTTTGGGATTTTTCAAACTACAAATATAGTACATAGCATTGTGTAGCATCCTATCCTGGCTACCTTGCTGTTTTACCAGCAAGGGGTTAACCTAGCAATCATGAGCGCTTGAAACTTGTTCTATTCAAATCTTACTCTACCGTCAGCGATATATTGTTGTTTCACTTTCGACAAATGTACTTATTGTAAGTCACTTTGGATAAAAGCGTCCAAATGCCTGAAATGTAAATGTAAATTAGTAAAAATACTTTGTGAACCATTGTCCTAACCCATAACCCCCTTGCTGCCCAATAAAAGTATCCACAGCTGCACAGACCTTGTCGTAGCTCTCCGCCTCCACGTGCTTCTGCTGCCGAAGCTGCTTGGCCACCGACTTGGGCAGCATCTGGTGCAGCAGGTCCTCAGCCAGCCGCCTCTGCTGCCGCAGGGCCTCCGTCTTCTCCCTCAGACTCTGGGCGTAGTTCTGGATCCACTCTGTCATCTGCTTGAAGGACACCAGTGCCACAGGGTAGATGAGGCAGGCCATGGCCAGCAGGCACACCCTCATGCTCAACCCCGAGAACACCTCGCGGGACGCTCGTCGAAGGGTGGGCACCGACCCCTCCAGGAGGCACTCGTGGGTGTCCCTCAGGGCTTGTAGACCCGTGGTGAGGAGCGGAGCGGAGTTAGGATCCCAGGAGTCTTTTAGGAGGTGGGTTACGTTAGGCTTGAGGTCCACGTTCTTCAGCCAGCAGTCACTCAGCGTCTCTGACATGACCTTGGCGAAACCTAGCTGGCGGAGTGTTGTAGTCCACTTGTGGCGGAAGTCGTCCATCTGGATGGTCATGTGCGGGAGGTGGACCACCTGGTGGTTGAGCTCTATGAATGTCTGCAGGAGTCTGGAGGACAGCACGTCTCTCCAGGCAGAATATTGCTTGGCCATTATTATGTTCTGCTCGGCCGTTCCCCACATGTCGAGGAGTCTGGCGATGACCAGGGAAAGAGCCAGTGTACCATTTTCATACATGCTGTCTTCCTTCCATGTAGAGTTCTGAAGCACTTGTACGTCTTTATAAACATCTTTACAAAAAAGCACCAACTCCTTGCTGCAGGAAACCCCGTGGCTGTTAGTAAGACCGGACATGTCATCGCAGAGACCGTAAAATACGGGTACAATTATTTCAGAGAAAGTCATTGCTTCCGACGTTTCATTGCTTGGGGTTTTTGTCCATAGACTTCTTTTAGTTTGGAGTTTAGCCACAAGTTGCAGAATAGCCATCGACCTGCATGAGGTCAGTTCATCATAAGCAGCTTCTGTGGTGTGCCACAGATCAAAGTTGGAGGTGAGGTCAATTGAGACAGATCCTAGCAGGGCAGCGAAAGAGAGAAGACAAGCTGCCAAAATACGACGAACTGAGCGACTGCTGGATGAACGGGCGAATATGGAACACCTGCGAATAAAATGTTTAAAATGAATTCATCCATAGCGTTACAGTCTTACTTTAGATAAGGACACTTAGGCCAAGTAGGGTCTGAAACAGTAGCATATGATAGGATACAGGTACTAATAATAATGCCTTTATAGCTGAATCCAATGACAAGCGAGATAATCGTTTGGCCTCGATGAAACAACAACATTTTTATATTATACAGCCTAAATGTCTATATTATACAGCCTACATGCCTATATATATAACATGCATATTTGTTTCTCTTTAGCTATTTGAAAAGACACACAAACAACTTATATAGGCCTAAAAAAAACATACCTGCAAAAATCACACTCGCCGTCGACCTCCGCCTTGGGAACAACTCTCCTCTTCTTGTTTCTCTTGCTGTGGATTTTGGAAAGCGTTCCTTTTAAAGAAGCCGAGGACAAAGTCCCAGATGCGAAACATTCTTTTTTCATTAACTTCAACGATGACATGGGACTGTTGATCTTCTGGGCAGATTCAAGTCTCATGAAGGTGGGCCCAGGTACAAACAGCGCCGATCAACAATTGTTCCCATTAAACAGCAGCAGCCCTAACCAAATAGGTGGGTCGGGCTCATTATGGTTCATTTCTGCCGGAGGTTGTGGGTTGTATCAGGGAGGCGTGTTTAAGGCCTATATTGTATTGAAGACCATAGAGTAGGCCTAGGCTATATCTAGAATTAAAGAAGATGGAAAGAAGTATGTAGCCTAAATGTCGCTGGCGCTATTGACGTAGGCCTAATATTTTTAATTTGGCTAATTTGGATATAATTGGCGATATTGTCAGTATATGTCGATGTAATTATAACTTCGATAATTTTCCTGCCAATACTTAAAGAGATGAATTTATTTAGATATCAGTGGTCTAGGCGGCAGAACGAGCTGGACGGACAGGCCTGCTGAAGTAGGCTTATATAGACTATGGCACGGAATGTGTGTCCGTGCGCACACACCACACACAATCGCAAACTTAACAGAAAAGATTTTTTTAATGTATGAATGTTATTAATAATTAATAATGAAAATGAAATACGCCTTAGATATATCGTCATATTGCAATAATCGGATTCGCGTAAGTGCACTTTAACTGGGTATTAGCCAGACCAATTGCCATTTAATAAATTACTCACTTTATTTTAGGGAAGACACACGATGTCTGACTTTTTTGTGTGTGCAATTTCCAGCATCCATTTTTCTCAGAGACAGGTTCAGAGAAGAAACAACAGAAGTAGCCTCACTTATCGTTTATCACCAGGAGCAAATTACATTCATAATAATACCTTTATTGCTGTAACATCACTGTATGATCATATTCAGATTTAGATCCACAAAAATGCACAGATAAATCAGATAGCAATAATATCATATTTACACATTATAACTTTTAATTAAACATGTTCAATTAAACTTGGTTGGAAAAAGTACTTTTGTATCACATTACTTTTGTATCACATAACTATTTCAGAGCAGTCTGGCCAGACTGCAGATATGATCAACAATAAATTAATTAAGGCACATTCAGTAGTTCAAACAAAGGAATAGATCGGTAAAGCCCTTAAAATGCCTAGAAAAAAACATTGTGAATGTGGTGAATCAGTGAGCAAACATAAATCATGAAATCAGTCAAAAACTAAGCTCAGAAACAATCCAGAAAGCTATTGATGTGAAATGGTTACATAGAAATCTCAACAAAGCGCTAGTGAACACACTTAACACACATGCATGCACACAAACATTTACCCGACAAAGTGGGGGTTGTCAGTTTACCCTGACCCAACTTCTCCTACATGTGTCATGTACATGGAGTTGAGATCAATGTGTGACTGAATAGACATTTAGTAAGAGACGGCTACCCGACCCTTTCTAAATATTACCAATCGTGGAATTGACCAAGAATTGACTTTGTGCAAATGTGTAAAGAACATTCCCAGAAGAAGGAAACATTTATTTTCATATATTTATCTTCATGTTCACTGGCTACAAATGATCATCCTTATAACCAGTCTCAACAATTTCCCATGACTATTATAACAATCAAGCAATTATGAAGCCATTCAATTGTTTTCATTTTTGTTATCTCTTTAATATGACACAAACACCTTGGCCCCTTGGATCTCAACGGAAATCAGAGTAACGATGTTAAACACTTCCACCTCCATTTTGACTGAAGCTCACTAGTAATGCTCACTATCCAGATGGTGGCGAGCATCCTTCACACGGATAGGTCGTCCTGTGAAAACCAATAGAATCACTGTGAGCATGGTGACGCTGACGGCCATTTTGGAGCCAAAAAATGGCTGATAGCACTGCATGCTTCATTCCCCACCCACCACAACCCAATTCCCTAACAAAGGCAACATGAACACAAATCAATTTGGGCTGTTTTAAAGGGTCCACGAGCAACAGCTTAAACAACCACCCATCTAAATAGTAGCCCCAGAGGTACGGGGTTGGCGAGGAGGCCATCTGTAATACCTCTGGGCCCAGGAGCTAGGGTCTCCTGCTAAGCTGCCACCTCCTCATTAATGCTGGTAACCTGGTGATGGGGGGAGGGAGGGCGGAGTGTTAGAACAAGCATCACATGCAAGGCAAAGCAACGCGGTCGGCATTGGACAGCAGCATCCCTGGATGACTCCCACACAGTGGACTGTTGTTGTTGTTGTTGTTGGAAGCAGAAGAAGCAAGCCGTGTCTCCATGCCTCCTCTAACTGATCACATGTGTGGGTGAGGAGAGCAACAGAGTGTGTCTAGGGCAGTGGATCCCATCCCACCTTGGGTGGCCTGACATACATAAGGGCTCACGGCAGCTGACATATAAGCTATGGATTCTGAGGGCACATTTTTGAATACAATTATAAAAATTAAAAAAAGGTTATTACTGTTATGTAATGTTTATACCAACAAACGACTACTAATCACTTAAGTGTGGTGCAATGTGCCTCACTGGGACAACAATATTACTGGCAGATGCTGATTGGGATTTTCTTTTTAATTTAAAAATGAGGTCACAGGCCAAAAAAAAGGTTGGGAACCATAGGTGTCTGGGAAGAAGGAGAGAAGCAAAGCAGTGTGTTGTGTCAGTTTAATCAGGAGTGAATCAATAGAAAACACCGGCCAAACAAGAGGACAAGAACGTAGCACGGAAAACATTGCAGATGAAGGATAGCAGAAAGTCCCTTCAGATGTCCCCCCATCCTCTGGGTTCAGTAGGGGGGGGGCACTTAGAGGAAATGTGTGACTTCACACTGACAAACAAAGATGTATTTGTTTAATTACTTTTCTTAGTTCCACCCTCAATAGCCAAAGGGTATTTTCAATTCAAGCTGCTCGCTTAGGGACACTTATTCTGGGCGTAAATAAGAAAGAAATTGAAATAAATAGCACACACATATTGGCAAAACAGTTTGACATTTGAAGGCACCAGGAAATGTTGAAATAAAACTTAAACTGGGCTCGTCTAGTTCTAGGAAAGGATTAATTAGGTAAGTATCAGTTTGTCTGCGTCAAGGAAAGCGCTACATCTACATTAACGTTGGATTCATTTTGATCGGCTGTGTAAACAAAAACGAAAGAAAAAATTTGTTTCCGCCTTCTGCTAATCTTACATCAAGGTTCACGACGTGATTGAAATGCTAATTAAGTTGTTTGAAGGGTTTTTTTTGCGCAGAGAGGAATACACATCTCACAATAAGAAAGTGATTTCAGTAATATCTTACTGTAGCCTTTTTCGCACACAGAATCCCTCCATCTCGACTGAGGAGGAGATGAGCAAATGGCGAGGTGGCCACTGAAGTGACACCGCCTCCAACAAACAAACAAAAAAGCGGGAAAAGTCCACAGACGGGGAAAAGTAAAAACCAGAGAGCAGGAGAGAGCCCACACCCGCGATAAAGGGAAAACAGGAGGACCAGAAGTAGAAGTCTTTGCCACCACAAGCAGGATATAAGGAGATGAATTAGCAGCCGGCGTGTTCCCCAGCAGAGGGCGCAGTGCAGCTGTGTGTTTGCGGCCTATACCTTGCTCCTGAACAGGGGCTTGGCGCCCGGGCCGCAGTACTCGTTGTAGATCAGCTTGAAGAGGAAGAGGTGGAAGAGGGTGATGAGCGACGCCACGCTGAACCAGAAGAGGAAGGGAAGCCCCGGGTAGCGGTTGGCCATGTGCTCCTCGTGGGCCAAGATGGCCTTGAGGTGCAGCGTCTGCCGCAAGTCCTGCAGGTGCCGCAGGTCCGTGGAGATGTAGAGCAGCGGCGTGATGGGCTGCGTTACCATCACGGGGAACGTGTGCCCTTTGACCTCGGAGGTCAGCTCCACGGGCTCGTTGAGGCAGCCTGCCTCGCAGGCGTACAGCTGCACCGGCTTCTCCTGCGGCTTCACGGACACGTGCAGGAAGGGCTTGCCGACGGCATCCAGCAGCACGGCCAGGCTGATCAGGTCCTGGTTGTAGTGAATGCCCCGCAGTGCGTAGCTGTTGTGCAGCACGTCTGGGTCCGCCTGGAACTGCAGGTGGTTCTCGGTGAACTGGAGGCCGCCGAAGCTGAGCACCATGCCCTGCATGACGCCATGGGCACCGGCCGCCACCAGCACCTTGCAGCCGCGCTTCTGCAGCGTGAGGGTCCACAGTGTGGCCAGCTGCAGGATCTGCGCCGTGCTGCCCACACGCTCGGGCCACAGGTTCTCGGCGTGCATGGTGGCGTGCCCGCTGAAGCAGTGGTCGGCGTAGTTGAGGCTGGACTCCAGGGAGCTGCGCTCCTCCTCGCCCAGCCGCCGGTCCAGCAGGGGTGCGGCGGAGCTGGACAGGATGTAGTAGAGGGTGGTGTTGACCGTGCGGCTGGACGGAGTGTGGGCGTCCGTGATCTTCCTCATCTCCACCCCTGAGGAGAAACAGAGGTAAAAACGTGATGTCAACAGGTTACTGGGAGGCCTACTGAATAATAATGATCGCCTTTAGCAATGAAGAGCCCAGTTTCCACTAGCACAGGGGTTCTCAAACTACTTTTACTAATGTAGATATTTTTTCAGACGTACCCCTTTAAAGTTGGTAGAATTATTTTACAATTGTTCACAACCAATATTAAAATAACTTTTTTTTTAATGTTATGTGTACCCCCTGCAATCCGTCAAAGTACCCCTAGAGGTACACATACCCCTGTTTGAGAAACTCTGCACTAGCATATTATGAAGCAAAGGGGCAATTAGAATTAAAATTAAGACTAGAAAAAAGGGATTTCTGGGAATGTGAACATCTGAACAAATGGCTGTTACAACAATGGATTCCCCTCACTGCTCATATCCACACTAATAGATAGTACTTTACACGATCATGTGTCATGGTTTATTAATGAGAAGTTCTTTGCCAACTGACCGGAGATGAAGAGCTCCAGCCAGGCCTGCTGGTGGTCCAGCACCAGCTCATCTACATCAGCCCTCAGCAGCTCTGCCAGCTCCTTCCTGGCTCCGTCCCTCAGCCGCGCGAAGGTCTCCTCCACCTTGGACGCCTCCACGGGCTCCGAGCTCCACACCACTGACAGCACGCTGTACGGGTACTCTGACTTTGCCTCTACCTGGATGCGCCCGGCCGGATTCTTGGTCGCCACGACGACCAGCACCACATGGTTCTTCTGGGCCTGCACGCGTCCGGACGAGATCACCACCTCCTTGTCCTCGAGCTTCTCCACAGTGGAAGAGAACTTGCTGCCGAAGGGGGGCGGCTCGACAGCCAACTCCAGCGTGGCGCTGCGCTCCGACGGGTTGTTGATGTGGATGCGCTGCAGGTAGACGTTGGGCCGGCTGCGGTGGGCAATGAACTCCTCCCGGACGGTGAGGCAGTCCCGGGCCGACTGCAGGGTGGCGGGCAGGAGGCAGCGGACAGAGAGGACGGAGCCCTTGCGGAACCACAGCATGGTGGCCTGCGCCTCGGCCCGCTTCCCTGGCAGACTGATGGCTACCACCGGGGAGTACTCCGTCTGGTGGACCGGAGCCGAGCCGGACTGGGGGGAGGAGGCCACCCACAGTTTGTTAGAGTCAATGTCGACCAGAATGTGGCCATTACCTGATACGAAGGGTGTGTCCACGGTCTCCTGAGGTGTGCTGTAGATCCCCTCTCCTCGCTCGACCAGCGACTTCCACCTGTGGATCTCGTTCTGTAGGCACTGGCCCGCCACTCCTCCGGACTTCACCGAACTGCTGAAAAACCTCAAGCCACGGTCTTCGCCCAGGTACCAGTAGAAGATCATGAACATCAAGAGTCCGATGAGGAGTCGTCTTGCCCAGCTGCTCGACAGCAACCCCGGCAGACCCTTTAACCTTTGCTGGAGCCACATTGTGCGTTCAAATGTTGAACGCCTCGTAACTTCCTCAGTTTGCAATCTGGATGCAAATATCGTACTGACAATATGTTGCGCCTGGACTTCTACTACACTAGACTTGTTTACGCAAAACCCAAACGAACCTTTACTATCAAACGAAATATGCTAACCGCGATAAGATGCCATCTGTGGCATGAATGAACGCGTACTCATGGTCATGTGCGAGCAAAGAGAGCAAACGTGTCAGACAGGCTTAGTAATGTTTAGATTAGCTTACGTTAGCTCGCCAAGTGAAGTAGCTCCGATGAAACTTTTGACTTTTTTCTTACATCGTGCCTTCGTTAATTCGCTCTCAATGTCAACCACATTCATGAACAGGTCACCATACGGTTGGTCCTACGCGAAGATACATGCTTCGTCGTTGAAATATATGTTTTTCTTCTTCTTGGGATATGAACTGTTTGCAAACATCCAATATTTCGTCGACACTTCTGGTTAAACTGCCGTAAAGAGGGTTGGGGTCGACATGGCAACCACCGTAAATGTCGCGAAGACTGTTTTACGACAGCGTTATGTATCTTGCTCATGTGGTTTTTATAGATTCACGATCATGCTGTCATAGATGTTACTCTGTTAATCGTTTATAAATAGTTGAATTATTGTCGTATTCAATTGAATAATTGTATTTTATAACTAGTCGTAACCATTATAAAATGTATTTTACGATGGTTTGTAAAGGCAGACATTTATAATGAGTCGTATTTAATAATAACCAAAGCTCTGTTGAGGTGGGTGTCATTATTAATATGGGGTCAATATTGTAATAACTATGTATTGGTTTCACTGTTGGTGATAATATTAGTATGATACCGACCTAAATGTAGCGCGCGTGTGTGTGTGTGA
>OMKP01016162.1:3940-24525 GCA_900302375.1 Bathygadus melanobranchus
TATGATGTGTGGGGGGGGGGGGGGGTTATCAGGCCTCTTGCTGTTTAAGGCTGCTGCGTATTAAGAGGCTCTTTTTGCATTAATCCCGCGTCAGATAGAAGGGAATTAAAAAGAACAAGAATCTTTGGATGTGAATCAGACTCATGCTCATGCACAACCCCCCCCCTCCCACACACACACACACACACACACAATGCAGAGAAACCCACATACACACACACTATTTCAAGTATAACCAATTTTAATTAGCACATGGGAGACAAGGAGGAAACAAGTTACAGCGCACCCCCGCCAAGCTAGCTGCTGGTGGGTGTTCACAGCGTTAGCGACGGGCTTGGAATCGACACACATCCGCCAGTGCACACTAAATGTTGTTGGTCCAATCAAATGGCAGACATCTGCAAAAGCAACCATTCACTTTGGTCTTGCACCCCCTCTGAGTGTTTGTGTGTGTGTGTGAGTGTGTGTGAGGTGGAAGGAGTTGCTCTTGAGCAGTCTACTGTCTCTACTGCTAGGCTGCTTCGGGTTGTTGGACTGCAACGACTTGAGTCCATCTGAGGAGGACTCATCCACAGGTATACAGGTATTTCTAAAAACTCTATATATCGGAAATCCACCTTTGTTTCAGGTCACTTAAACGCACATTTTTTGAACATCTCCAGGGTCCATCTGTCAAAACTCGGAGGTTTCGACATCATGACTTTGATTTACACATGGCAATTGTTGTTTCACACACAGAACATGCGCCAGGAACCTACAAACAATGGCGGACTACCGGAGTGATACAGTCACTCTTTCCTTTGGATTTCGCCATGCTGTGTTGTTGTATTCGCCACTCTAGACGAAGCCCATCAATGGCAGTGCTCCTAATGTTCTTCTGTGGTGTTTGACGTAAAGTATTATCGCCACCTACTGGCTCATGCTCATGTAAGCATTTTTGCGTTCTCTTGTGGATGGATATATTTTCTATAACACCATTGACTTTTTTCTTTTTAAATGGAGGGGGAAAAATACATTTTCAGAAAAACCCATATACGTGTGGAAGAGGCCTGAGTTGGAGAGAGAGACAGGGGCGGAGGTCGAGAGACCCAGTCCTGGGTCTGGACTGAAGTGGAAAAATGGACAAGATTAAAAACGTTCAAGCCAGATTTGTTGAGTGGGCCTAATCATTTTTAGTACACCGCAAAGAGTAAAGCAAAAACTACACTTTTTCATTTAACTGGTACGTGGGCTGCGTAAAAAACTTGAAAAAAGTACTCAAAGCACTTCAGTGCATGACGGGGGTACAGGTTATTTCTAACCCCCCCACAGGAAGCCCCTATGAACCCTGCTTCACTCCAGCACAGCAGTAGGGAGCACAGAGACATTTTCAAAGGAACTTTGTCCCCAAGGGAGAAAGCACACAAGATTCACGCTCGCAGTCAACGGAGTGAACATCTCACAAATCTCACCAAAGCGCACATTTATAAAATCCCAGAAAGATGGCGTTAAACATGGAAGAAATCGTATGTCACATAAAGCCATGCACTTAATCCGTCAGGTTGGGCAAAGGATGAACCTAACAGACCCTTTTCACCGAGGTGTCATCGTAGGACAAACACGGGTTCATGATCATGACATTAATTATGGGTCTGCTCCTTTTATGTACCAGGGCAGCACGAGTAGCAGACTCAGGCCTATAATCCACATGTACACATGTATTTTTAAAAAGATCTGTCCAACAATGTGTGGACAGATAGTGAAGTGGAGTTTTTCCTTAATATCACACTCGAAATAATATAAAGTTGGCAAAGTTAAAACCAGCACTATTTTGGCTACATCCGCTATTGCACAAAACCACAGAATGGAAACAACGGAGATAACTGACAAGCCAAAACAGAATCAGTGCTCCCCGTGTACACATCCACAACACAAGAGGTTCTAAACACCTTCACCCTGGAAGGAGTTTTACAAAAGGTCCGTTTTCAGTGACGTAGAACGGAGTACGCGTGCGGACGAAACGTCAAAACGCATAGAGAAAGCGACGTTTTAAAAAATACCCGCGTACGTGTGGACTAGGCCTAAACTAGTGGAGATAAGTTTGCTTCCTGTGCCGCTGGTACATTAAAGGAGGGGACCCATGATCGGTGTTACGAGCGACACCTGTGTTGTCCTACGCTGACGCGAATAGACACAATAGACCAAAAAGGGTCTATTGTGACATAACGGTGCTTTTTTTGTGTCCTTGCTCGCGGTCTAAAGGTACATAAATCCATCTGCCTTCTTTTTTCCTCTTGCTTCCTTCACGCTCTCTGGTGCATCGCTCCTCTCTCTCCTCCTGTTTCACTGCACCCTTCTTCCCATCATATCGTGGAAACCAACACCATCACCCAACTCCTCCACACTGCACACACACATATGCGTGCACGCACACGCACCACACACACATGCGCGTGCATGCACACACCACGCAGACACAAACACACACGCGTGTACACACACCGCACACACATATACGCGCACATGCCGCACACACCGCACAGACGTGCATGCGTGCTCACACACCTATGCGCATGCACACGCAGACTCACACACACACACACACACACACACACACACACAGACACATCAAACACACGCTTCTAAACTCCCAATGCTCTTTCTGCTTGGCAGACGTCCAGGTGTCTAAAAACAGACAGACACACACACACACACACATACTGGCACGCATATAACAATACCAACGACAGAGACGTGTGCGCTAGCCAGAAGCGCAGCCAGCCAGCTAATAAGCTTAGTGGCGGCAGCTCCTACCTTGAACCATGTCATCGGAGCATTGATTCAGTCCCTTCAGCAAGCACCTCAGAGCTACTCCTTACTCACTCACTTATGCATTTAGACACTCTGTGTGTGAGAGACAGAGAGACAGAGAGAGAGAGAGAGAGAGAGAGAGAGAGAGAGAAAAGAGTAGCAAAGATAAGATGGAAAGCATTTCTTTATCTGTTTATTCTTTCTTGGTCAGAGTGTGTTTTTGTGTGTGTGTGTGTGCGTGCATGTGAGTGTGTGTGTGTGCTTACGTGCGTGCGTGCGTGTGTGTGTGAGAATGAGAGCAGGCCAAGCCTCGGTGTCTGTTACGTTAACACATGTGCTCCAGCCAGGGAACAGAGGTGTTGCTTCAGAACACGATAGTGATTGAAGATGGAGGGAGGGTGGGGGGAGGGGGTAGACAGAGCAGGATGGAGAGTGTGTGACCTCAGTCTCCTCCTACGTGCACATGTCACAAGGTGTCATTTGGTGCAATCATGGAGGAGGTGGTGAGACGGTGAGAGTGTTGTGCGGGATAACAAAATGGTTGGTTTTATATATGTACAGAATGTTATGGGGAGAAGAAAAGAAGAGGGAAGAAAACATACAGGAGGATGGAAGGAAAGAATAAATAACATTAGATACAGAAGGAAGAGAAAGGAAGAACAATAGATACAGAAGGACAGAAGCTGCAGAAGGAATGAAGGAAGAAATAACAGTGGATACAGAGGAAGGAAGGAAGGACGAGAGGAAGGAAGGAAGGAAGAACAGTGGATACAGAAAGAAGGAAGAAAGGACGAAAGGAAGGAAGGAAGGAAGAACAGTGGATAGAGAAAGAAGGAAGAAAGGATGGAAGGAAGGAAAAACAGTGGATACAGAAGGAAGGAAGGAAGAACAGTAGATAAGGAAGGAAGGAAGGAAGGAAGAACAGTGGATACAGAAGGAAGGAAGAAAGGAAGGAAGAAGGAAGGAAGGAAGGAAGACAATCCAAAACAGAACAAGACCAGAGCAGCAAACATGGTGAGTAAAGGAGAAGCGATGATACCTGCTGTGGGAGATGGGCTAATCTCAACACCAAAGCTTTCGCAGAGGAAAACTGTGAGCTGATAAAAGAGCTATTGATAGTTTCTACAGTCTCACCGCTGACGCTGCACACTTTAAGTGGATTTGCATCGGAAGTAAAAGTTTCAGTGAAGGTTGCTATAGATTTGCAATAGTGTGTGTGTGTGTGTGTGTGTGTGTGTGTGTGTGTGCGTGTGTGTGTGTGTGTGGGGGGGGTGTAGGAGGGTGTGTGTGTTCATGGAATGAGTGAAGGTCAGTATTAAGGTTAGTATTAGTCCTACAGAGTGTTTGGGACTTTAAGCTTATGAATACTTTGCATTACCTTGCATTTAGCATGGTAGCTTCAGCAGGAAACCCAGCCTTCAATACAATCATGTTGATCCAATCATACAATAAAATGTTGATCCAAAGGTGGCTGCCATGTGGGGCCCCTAGGCCCAGAATGTAGGCTAGAAGGGCCAGCCTTATAGTCAAGTATAGGCTGTATACTATTTAGTATACAGACTAATTGATCTAACTCTAAATGATACAAAATGAACATGTTATTTAACAATACTGACGTATTTAGTATGCGCCTTTCATGCTGATTGCTTACAGATGTTTGATATTTAACGGGGCCTTAGGCCCCAAAGCTACTTGAACATACAGATGTGTGAATCTTGCATAGACGTCAAAGGCATTTCTAACTATGCCTGTGTATTCACATCCTACTCGGCAGTCAGCAGTGCGCATTAAGTCAACACAAGAGTAATCTCTCTCTCTCTGTATCTCTCTCTCTCGCTCTCTGACCTGTCCCTCTGTCCTATATGTGCAGAACAAAGGCTGTGTGGCACCAACATGGACACAGAGGTATGGGTGTGAAATACAGGGTCTCGGATCCCCCAAGACACCTTGATTGACACTTGAGACCCTCTGAAAGCCTCACCTGAAAGCCTCAGCTTTCAGCCAACAGCTACATTTTCGGGGAAAGTCGTTAACCAATTATTTGTCACTTGCAATTGTCACAAAAAAATAATTTTAAAAGCTTACTATGTCCATTATTCATTATTCAAACATGTATTCACAAATATGAAGGCTATAGAAGTATATTGTTGTGGTGTTTCCTCTTATATAACCTAGCAATTGTAAGCTTGTAACTTGTTCTATTAACCTGGCAATCAGGAATGCTTGTAACTTGTTCTGTTCTAATTGTACTGTACAATCAGCGATATATTGTCTCCCTCTTTCGACAAATGTGTTACTTTTGTAAGTCGCTTTGGATAAAAGCGTCTGCCAAATGCCCTAAATGTAAATATTGCCATTGAATACCCGATTGTTACTGGTAAGGCCTTCTTCCATGGTTGGCGCTGTTGCAAATGGTCCAAAAAGGTAGGCCTATAAGTGTCCGAGAAGCTTAACCTTGTCTCGGACGCGGCCATCATCAACCGCTGCCCAGATGGAGCTCAACACATCCACACACCTCGCTGCCGGGGTCCCTTCGTTGTGACGTCGAGGTGCCTCACAAAAGCCACTTCAACGTCAGCAAAATAACACAACTTCGAGTTCAGAGCAGAGGAGAAGGTTCAAAACTGGTTGGCGGCTGACAAAAACGTAGGATTTTAGACTTTTTTTCTCTAAATTACGGTCATATTTTCGTAACAGCGATGACATTTTCAAATCCGCTCCCTCACACCACCAAGTGGCCACAGGGTTAGGGTTAGGGTTAGGGTCAGGGTGCGTTCACTTGCGACGAGTCAAGACACCGTATGCATCGCTCGGTCGGACGTTGTGTTCTCAAGCACGGCGAGGTTCAAACACACCCAGAATCACCCACAGCTTAAAATATTCTGTCTTTTTGGACTGCACCACAAATCTATCCATTGGCTGAAGTGCTTTCCCCATAGGAAAACAATGGAGTGGGCTGTATTACACTGACAGTGTCCACATAGACAAGGCTAAATCCATCCATAAGTCCAGAGATACACTCACATAAATGTATGGGGCCACTAACGTGACCTATTTAAACTGACAAAACCTCCGAGCAACAACTGTGTGTGTGTGTTTTGTGTATGTGACGTAAGTCATTAATCAGTCGTTATATTTGTGTGTACTGTACAGACGTGTGCATGCAAGACATTTTGAGTGTAAGTATGTGTGTGTATTGTAAGGGCAGGCGTGTGTGTGCAACTGTGCATGTGCCTGTGTGTGTGTGCTATGAGCGCAGGCGTGTATGTGTGTGTGTGTGTGTGTTGTAAGCGTGTGTGTGTGTGTGTCCCAGAATAAGAGCTCTGGCAGGCAAGGCGTCCATGGGGTCTCATTAATGGCTTCATTAAGGCCAGAACATCTAATTTAGGTTGAGTGAATTATTCAACCACAGAGTCAGAGCCAACCCCTCCACAGACACCTGCCCATTGTACCCAGATCTGGGGAACGAACGAGGGACATCCGGGCGGGCAGACAGAGAGAGAGAGAGAGAGAGAGAGAGAGATCGTTAGGTAGGGAGTTGGACAGAGACCGGCTGAATTATTGAATTTGCCAAAGGCCCAGAAGATGCGTCTGATTCAAATGAGTGGGCGGCCCAAAGAGAGAGAGAGAGGGAGAGAGACCCCGGGACACAGGGAGAGAGAGACATATAGCGATAAGACATTATGAAAGACCCATTCTGCTTTATTGCCCAGGGCCCAGTGTGCCAAGTGCTACTGAGAACCGCAGAGGCATTTCCAAGAGCATTGGAAAGTAATAGAGAGATAAAGAGGCTGGCGATCCAACAGACACGCACAGACACACAGACGCACACACACACACACACACACATGTTTAGACACACATGCATGCATGCCAAAAGTTACCATCCTTTCATGTCATGGCATATATTGTGTGAGACGAGCGCGAGAGAGTGAGGCGTGGCAGAGCAGCAGGTATAGACGGACTCCGACACCGACCGTCAGCCAAACACCACAGGCCTAGTGGTGACGGTGGGCAGCTAGGACAAAGTGTAGCAGGCACTGTTGGACATAGGCAGACATCTGGACTACAGCCTGCGGGGGGAGCAGCGGAGTGGACCCTTATGACTTCACAAAGAAAGTGAAAGTCCCGCTGGCCCACTCAGTCGGCTACGGTGTGCCGATCCTATGAGAAGAGCACAAAGAGAGACACATTGAAATCAAATTGTTAGTTTTTTGGGGGATTCGTTTAAATGGGAACCTTTATACTCAGGGCGACACTAAGGGCGGCACTAGCTCAGGAGGTAGAGACGGTTGTCTGGCCAACGGAAGGTTGCTGGTTCGATCCCGGCTCCCCCTAGCTGATTGTCACGGTGTCCCTGAGCAAGACACCTAACCCCAACTGCTCCCGATGAGCTGGTTGTTGCCTTGCATGGTTGACACCACCGTTGGTGTATGAATGGATGAATGTGAGGCAATGTAAAGCGCTTTGGATAAAAGCGCTATATAAATGCAATCCATTTACCGCTTATACTCGTTGGTCTCTTCTGGTCTCACTGGCCTCAGCCTACAACACCCGATCACTTTAGACAACAGCCTGTACTAAGCTAAACACCCAAATACGACGCACACTGCAGGCCCTGCAACCTAGACAGTGTATCCACTGCACCTCTCTCTCTCTAGATGCTTCTCAGTGAAATACATGTTGGCGCACATAAGACACGGTACAATAAACCACAGGCAACCTCTCGCTGCTTCGAACATCAACATACATACGTGTGCATACACACAGCCACACACATGCAACGTAAATGCACAGGACCACACACTAAAGGCGTGTGCGTGCACACACACACACACACACACACACACACACACACGCAATATATAGACACATACACAGTGAACTTAGTATGACAAAAGGGGCAGTATGCTGAAGTGAAAGCTCATTCAATCATTTTAACAAATGGGTATTGGGACCCTAATAGCCTGCCGCAGTGTGTGTGTGTGTGTGTGTGTGTGTCTGCATTTGTTCTTGTTTATTCTACTCGACTATGAGTGTGCTCAGAGTGCGTTTGCGTGTATAGATGTAAGCAAGGCAGTGTAGCTGATTGTGGCTATGTGTTTTTTTCTTGTATATGTGTGTGTGTGTGCGTGTGCGTGTTTACCATATCGTGTTGGTATTCATGTCAAATGATCACTATCTGTTTCTCCTTGCTGCTGAACGATATGGCTTCATTTTATCTATCAAATCCTGTAAATGGATCTTGAAAAATGTTCTGTTGAGTCCAGTTCCTGAATCGTATCTATTACTCACTTCCTATTACTGACATCCCCGGTTACGTTCACACCTGCATGCAGACAGAAAGCTCCATTCTTACTCCATACTTCATCCACACATCCGTTAACTGGGGGGTGCCTACCTGCACGTCTTCATGTATGAATGTATGTACCAAGGAGAAAACATGACCAAACACAAGTCACCGCGAGGTATCCTTCCGATTGGCTGTAATCCATGCCCTACGATGTCACCCGCTACACAAACGATGTGTGTGGCAAGTGACATCACCTGGCACCAATGTCAGCCAGGGTGAAACACATTTACCATAGTGCACACCACTGCATTACAATGACTGCTATTAAATTACCACCAGCCATTAGCCCTGTGGGTGGTTATATTATATTATATTATATTAATAGAGCGAGGGAGACTAAATGGAAATTACACGTTGAGGTGAGTCGAATTTGATGTATTTGATTTGTTAACGAGAAGTCTGAATGGGGGAGGGGAGGGAACTTTAAAGACACAATGTCTTTCAAATAAGTTCCTGTGCAGAGAGTTTACTTTTGTTTGGTCTCTTTGAAGAAGTGTTCTCACGGAGACGGTTGCATCACAACGTGACGAGCGATCTCCTGACGCCTTTCAACCATTTGCTTGGCAGTAAACAAGATAGCATGCAAGGCATTTGTCTGTTCACATCTTCCAAAGCTCAGTCAACGGCGATATGCACAATGTGTGTTTGTGTACGTGTGAATCACTCATCCAAAATACTGACTATAATTTGTGTGTCAGCGTGTGTGTGCTTGTGGGCATGTCTGTCAATTGCACCATGTAAGTGCTTATTAAACATTTTGTATAAATGGTTGGATAGTTCAGTTAAAGCAGTTCCTTATCACACAATTACACAATAGAACCATGCATGGATGCATGTCCCGATTACGAAAGAAGGAAAGAGAAAGAAAGGCATGTGGTTCCCTAGGAAGGAAGGAGGGAAGGAAGGAAGAAAGAAAGAAAGACATGTGGTTCCTTAGGAAGAAAGGAAGGAAGAAAGGAAGAAAAGAAAGAAAGAAAGAAAGAAACAAAGGAAGGAAGAGAGAGAAAGAAAGAACACAAAGAAAGAGAGAAAGAAAGGAAAGAAGGAAGGAATGGAGGAAGGAAGGAAGAAAGAGAGAGAGAAAGAAAGAAATACAAAGAAAGACAGAGAAAGAAAAACGAAACAAAGGTGAGCTAATGGGCAGGGAGATTAAACACAGCAAGATACCAATAAATATTATCTCCAGAACAGTGCTATAATGTATGTTTATATATCCCCTTCACCGTCTCCTTTAACTAAATTCGTACCTAAATTAGACTCTCTTTCATATTACTGTCTTGCTTTCTCAGACAAGGGCCCTGTTTCAAGTAGCAGGTTAGGATCTGTTTAAGCTTAAACCAGAGCTCTGACTCAGGCGAGCGCTTCCTTGAACTGAGTTCACACAATCTCAGATAGGTTCAACCTGAAAAATGCACGTTACAAACACTATAGACGGCACACAGAAACCCAAACAGCGCTCGCCGTTGCCATACCGCTAGACTCATCGGTACCGCTATGTCCCCTCAGCATGCAGTGTACCCTACAAGGAAGTCCAACAAAGGGACACACTTAAAAGTGAACACACTTTTAAGTGTGTAACTAAGAGAGTGGGCTGTTAGAAATCGCCTATTACTTCAATCTAGATGCGTCACGTTTCGATTGTTGTTCAACCTGGACCAATGAGACGACAGAAAAAAGGTGGAACTGCAGTTGTGGGCGGAGTTATCTCTGATTGGTTGACTGGTCTGACTGGTTATGCTCACAGTATGAGTCGCCACGGTAACTGAACTGAGATTAATCTGAGCTTGGTATCTGAAATTCTGCCATTCCCTGAATTTGATGATTCTGACTATCTAACAACATTTTCCGGTTAACTCTGAAATCCAGCTTCTTGAAACAGGTACCAGGTGCAGGCAGTTATATACAGACATACACATATGCTCCACACACAATTAGTGTTCCATTAAACCGGCCAGAGAGGAAGATGCTTATATGGTTTATATAAACACTACAATGTAGACAAACATTTCTACAGATCTCGTATGAGCATTAGTTGTTCACTTTAAAAAACACGGGGCATGGAAGAGTGTGCGCATTAAAAAAGAACCACATGTATTTGAAAAAACGTTGCACCACTGGTTGCAACACTCAACCAGTTACACACTTAACCCTGAAGCATGCATGTGCGTCGCCCCACCCTGACTGTGACCAGATTTGCAAACTGGGTCTCTGAGCGTATTCTAGTCCCTGCGGTCACTTGACAACACATTTGATGTTCAGTACTGTAACCACCATATGGTGTATGCAGCAGTTACATGAGAAGCGACATAAGACGCCTGGACCTACTGGAGAAAGAGAGAGGGACTTCTCACTACATACAGCGATTTAAATATCGTCAACACAAACTCAGCGAGGTCGTGAGGTAAAACCTCTCGCCCCTGGACTGCACGCTTCTCAATGGCTGCAATATGAACATGTTCCGATGAGTATCGTACGAGTAACCATATTGGGCGTCTGTTTTTAGAACGTCTGTACGTTCTAAACAGGTTAGCTAATGTTGGCTTTTTAAGAGTGAGCCTCATTTGCTGTCATTAGATGTAATACCCGTGTCTCTGGCGTCTTTGTGTAAATGGGAGGGTTCAGGTGGCTGAGCAGATGGCGTAGTGTTTTAGGTGTGACTACAGCTACGAACTAATGATCCCCACTGCTCTTTTTAACTGTTTATCACTGGTCGCCATCTGCTGTAACCCTGTCACTATTTTATCTTCAACACATTTTTCACGTTGTAAAAGAAAAAGTGCTTATATGGTGGCAATAGCTGTTCCATAGATTACTGAGCTTCCCTCTCTTAATTGTTAAAAGTTTTCCATCGTAAAGGTCTTTATATCATCTGCTACACATAGCAACACCCCCCCAAAAAATGCAGCAGAAGAATCCAGAACACTGAAATGTAACTGAAGAGTGACCTCTCACTCTTGTTCTCACTGCAACAGATGTATGTACTACACACCTACCAAGCTGTCCGCTAACCGTAGCGGACAGCTACGGCCCAGGGTAGCACCAACTCTATTTCAGTTGCTCAGGAGGTAGAACTGGCAAATGGAAGTTTGCTGGTTCAATGCCCGGCTCCTTCTAGCCAAGTGTTGTGGTGTCCTGGAGCAAGACACCTAACCCTAACAGCTCCTGACCAGCTTGCATGGTTGACATCACCGTCGGTGTATGAATGTGTGCATGAATGGGTGAATATGAGGCGCAAGCGCTATATAGAGTCCATTTACCAATGCTAGGTGTGGCCATGTCTGCCTCATAGGAAATGAATGGCATTTTTAAAACGATCATGTATAATACAATACCCCTTAAAGAAGTAAAGAAGCCCAATCTGGCTGGAGTCTACTTTGGTGGTTAATTGACTTCACCTTAAAACAGCTACTGCATTGCACCAGAGCACGGGTGTAGGATGGCCATTAGAGAATCTCCTCTAATTTTCTTTTGGGGGAAAAAAGAAAAGAAAGAGATTCTCACAAGTTCCTTTGAAGCAACCTAAGGTTTAATAGCAAAGGTCCCCCTGCAAAATAATTGGCTTCCTCCAAGGTGTTCTTTTAGATGTCTAGGGCCACAGCTAATCACTAGAGCATGGTTTATGTCGTTCAGCAAAGTCAAAATCTGAAAGAAGGAAAGAAGCCATTGGCTACATTCATTCAGAGATGCAGGTTGTCTAAAGGCAGAGTGAAATGTTGAACAGTCTATACATGTTATACCATCTCGGGTTGGGGTAACAAACTCCTCCACCCTGACACGGCACCTATGCACCACTCCTTGCAGCCATCCACTGTGTAGAAATCAGTCAGCATACATTTTTAAATCAAACAGAAAATTCTTACGGTTAACCTGGAAGCTAGTATCACTGACCTCTCATGTTCGCGATAACTAACCCTGAACCAAAAAAAGTTAGTCAGAATTGTATGCAGTTAGTTTTTTCGAAATACCTGTGGCAGTGACTGCATAATAGATATGAAGATATAATAATACTATGCTTCAGAGAGTGATATTAGAAAGGTAAGTGGTAGTAGTTAAGAATTACAAAAATTAATAAATAAATATTGGAAGATTGCTAAAATAGATCGATCAAATGAGACAGAAACACATTGACTCACACTCAAAGTTTGTGTTGAGGCAACTTAAAAAAAAAAAAAAGAAATAAACAAACATGTCACCCATATGGTGTATTATAATGTGAGTGTGTGTGTATTATTGATCATCCTTGAATGACCATGTAACCTATGATTGCTACCACAGAATGCATTTATTCTTACACAAAATGTACGTTGATGGGTTGAACATGTTTAAATGTACCGACAGGGTTTGTAACCCCCTCAGATAGAAGACAAGACAACAGACATGACACACTAGCATACTGCATAGTAGTTTGTAGTATGACAATTAGCTAGGCGGAGCCAGGGATCGAACCAGCAACCTTCCGGTTGCTAGACTACCGCTCTACCCCCTGAGCTATACCCCCTGAGCTACTGTCGCCTTTTGGTCACTTGGATAGCCCACAATGCATTTTGATAGGAGGACGATGTCTTCACTGAAACATTTAAATGTAATTAACAACCACTATAATCCTAGTCCAGCAACCCCAATGAACAGGCAACTTAAATAATAATAATAATATCATAATTAAGTTATGCCATATATATGCCATCATTATTTCTTATGTCTCGTTTATAAACTGAAGAACACAGCAGAGTGTGTGCCAGGAGATGGTCATTCAAGGAGTTAGAAGAAGAAGAAGAAGAAGAAAGCCTGGTAGCTTTCTGTCTGCAAGTTTGTGAGCTAAAAGTACTCCATACGTAACAATTGGTAGGAGCCCATTAAAGTCTTAATGCATTCGATTAGGGTTGCCTCTTACTCATTGGAAAGTCTCTTGTGTATCTTAATTGTAATGCTACCAAATTAATGTACTTGATTGTAAGTCTCCAGACCTAAGCTTCACTAATTGTTTGATTGTGTGATGGCTACGTTGAACTATCGCGCTATTAGCTCATTGTAGCAATGTCCTTACTACGGTTGCAGGATACTTGAAAGGACCAGACGGGTTTCACAGTTAAGCGGGTTTTTTACTGCCCAAACATAAAAGCAGACGCGAGTGTCGCAGCAATTCTTGCTTCCAAACACAACACTGATTGAACCAAAGCGTCCAATTGATATTTCTACTTCTATCGCCGGCAGCCAGTCTCCTCTCAGGGGCTCACACGGGAAGCGCAAACACATGTTACTATATGCAGATGTGCTGATTATGCTCAACCCCTACAGTTGTGTCATTCCCGGGAATTGCTCTCTGATCCCTATGGCTCAACCTTCAGATATCTGTCATTAAAACGTACAAAGTCAAATGTAAATGCCTGTTTGGCAGTTGACCACAGGCGACCTAAAGTGGCTTTGCTGGGGCTCCTTTGACACGACCACACGACCACTCCTCCAACGACCACACGGCAACCACAGGTAGGTGTTGGAAAACCGCTTTATTGTACAGTTGGAGTTGTTTTGCAGGCATAACAGGTGGAAAATTCTAACATGTTAGCACTCCTCTGAGTGTGTGTGCTGATGGCTGGTTTGTCCTGTGTGCCTTAATTGGCCAGGTGAAGCTGCTTAAACCAGCCAGCAAACCACCACACACCGTCACATTAGATGGGGTTGAATTTGGTTTCCCTCATTAAAGTTTGGATCTAGGAGTTAACAATCATGTTTTCATGTTGTTTTAATCACTCGGCCTCCTGTATTGCTGCTTGCAGCTAACTCGATAACCGCTCATCCAAACAACTTCACACTCGACTTGCACTTCCTTGGGTCAGGTCAAGTCAAGTCCATCGGATGAACAGTCGTCGAGAAAATCGAAAGACATACATAACAGGCGACAGTAGCTCAGGGGGTAGAGCAGTTGTCTGGCAACCGGAAGGTTGCTGGTTCGATCCCCGGCTCCACCTAGCTAATTGTCCAGGTGTCCCTGAGCAAGACACCTAACCCTAACTGCTCCCGACGAGCTGGTTGTTGCCTTGCATGGTTGACACCGCCGTCGGTGTATGAATGGGTGAATGTGAGGCAAATGTAAAGCGCTTTGGATAAAAGCGCTATATAAATGCAGTCCATTTTTTTACATACATACAGTACATACAGAGACTCAACATGTAAATGTAATAACAGTAACAACTCAACATTGCATATTCACACACAAATTGACATTAACCTCCCGATTGTTGGCAAATCCTTCTAGAGCAGAGGAGGGAGACACTGTGGAAAGGCAGACAAAGACCAAAGGAATGTAATCTGTTTACCATGAAGAACACGTTGGCCAAACATGCAGGGAATTATACCATACACATAGAAAGTGTCAAAGGAAGACGAAGAGAAACCAGAAAGAGAGAAATGACATTAAAGAGATGGCCGTTGTGGTTGTTGGTTGTTATTGGAGTCCAATTACGTTGTGTTTCGAACACCTTTCTCAGTAGTTGAGAACAGTCACATTGTTGATTTTAGACCGCTCCTACAGCAGTTTTAAACATGGACTTAACTACGGTGTGTCGATGAATTAACTGGAGGTGGCGGGGAATACCGCCAGACAAGGATTTGAATGTTCCGAGCGTGCATCCTAATTGAAGTTTCGCGCATGAGGGAGGTGTGACGATGGATCTCATTATCGCGCCATGCATGAAAGATGGATCTCTCGCTCTCATATCTGCGCTTTAGTTGCTAGTCCTCCTTTATAATCAGATTAGCCTGGGGGCGGGAGGGAGGAAGGGAGAGGCGGGTCGAGGGTCTGATAAAGATGGAGAGTAATTGAATTAGCACCCAGAGAGCGAGGTGTGTGTGCGTGGTCTTTCAGATGTGACTTGAGAACCTTGCTCAGTCTGTATTGTACTGCATAGCTGCATTCTGTATTGAGTTAAAGGGCTCCTATTTTACAACCAGGTGTGAGTGTGAATAGTCATTACAAGCTGTTTCAAAATTGTCATGTGACTAAAATTGTCATTGTGACAGCACAAGTGGGAGTGAACTCCCAGATGTTTGATGGATAGATAAGCCTCCCAGTTGGTAGATTCTACTGGGTAGGCTGGTAGACTGATCTAGTCATCATACATCTGGGTGAACACACTTGTGACGTCACTATGTCACAATGACAATTTAGAAACAGCTTGTAATGGCTAATCACAACCACACCTAGAGGTAAAATAGGTGCCCTTTAATAATAACAGATGTTAAAGGGGGGGCAACATACATGAGCTTGCACAGTCATGGTTATACAATTGTTAATTAATGGTAATCCATAGAGTCAGTGGCTATCATTCTGGCTGCCAGAATCCCCAGGTGAAGTTGTGAACAGTCCTACTGACACACCAATCTCAATGCCCCTTAACTCTTGAGCCTTGTTCTACTGCTTTATAGTTACTATGTTGTGCAAGACTGGATTATTTCATAATATGATATTGTTTGTTTTGTACACACAACCTAACACTCACCCCTTCTCCTCCCACCCACAGGGAACCAACGGCCTGATCTTCACAAGGTCCCGCAAAGCCTCCTCCACTCTTCTATCCTCTCTCTCCTCCTCCTTGGACTCTCTGTCCACTCACCTTCAGACCAGCGCAATCCTCTCCTCCCCCTCCTTGGCTCTCCGAATATCTCCAGGCTTGTAGAGTAGAGCTATGGGTAGCTGAGAGAAAATGGAGGACATCAGACTGTGCTGATGATCTCTCTCACTACCTCCACCTCCTCTCAGACTTCACCTCTACTGTGTACGGTGCAACCAATTCTGCCTTCTATTTGACCAAGATCAACTCTTCCACCTCTAACTCCAGGAAACTTTTCCATGTTATCTTCCCTTCTCAACCCTCCCTCTCCACCCCCTCCTTATTCTCTCACAGCTGATGACTTTGTAACCCACTTCATCAAGAAGGTGAAGGACATCACCTCCTCTTTTACCCTTGCTGCTATCCTCCCTCGCCCAACACCCACCTCAGTTAGCCTTACTCGCTTTACCCCTCTCTCCTCTGAAGATGTCTACATACTAGTTACATCCAACCAAACCACCAACTGCCCCTTTGACCCGATCCCCTCCTCCCTTCTCCAAGGCATCTCAAGCAACATTCTGCCGTTCCTCACCACCCTAATCAACTCTTCCCGCAGCCATCAGTCAGGCTTCAAGGCTGCACACTCCACTGCGATGGCCCAGCTCGCAGAGTTACTCCATGCCGCCAGAGCCTTGTCCCTCCATGCAACACACATCTCCGAATGTCTGGCAGACATCAGCACATAGACGACTGTGCCATCACCTGAAGCTCAACCTTGACAAGACTGAGCTTCTCTTCATGCTGGGGAAAGACTGCTCCCACATGGACCTACTCGTCACTGTTGAGGACATTACAGTATCTCCTTCACCAACCGTGATGAACCTAAGCGTGGTACCCGAACTGTGCTGCAATGCCAACATCACCGCAGTGCACCGATCTTGTAGAATTGCTCTCTACAACATCCGCAGGATCCGGCCCTTTCTCACACAAGAAGGAGCACAGATCAGGTCAGATCGCAATCAAACCTTTGCAGTGTATCCAGAACACTGCAGTGTGCCTCATGTTCAACCTACCAAAGTTATCCCATATGACCCCCCTCTTCCGTGACCTCCACTGGCTACCTGTAATCGCTCGCATCAGACATTGGTACTGGCCTACAAGGCTGTCAGTGAAACCCCCCACTTACCTTCAAGCATTAGTCAGACCCCAGCTTGAGCGCTCCACTCAAATACTTCAGCTGGCCGGCAGGTACCACCATTGCTAAGAGCAAGCAAACATCACTCCGCCAAGTCGCAACTCTTCTCTGTTTTGGAACTGTACACCAGACTGATGTCAGGACAGCAAAGTCGCTCACCAGCTTCCACAAGAGACTCAAGACTCAAGACTTGATTCCTGTTCTGAGTTCACCTGCACTCTGCATAGCTTCCCTCCTTACCCCCACCACCTCTCCTCCCTAACCTACTCCCACTTACCCAATCAGGGTTTGAATCCCATCCCCTCTGGGATCCCTAGCACTTACTTGTCTGTTCGTATGTCCTGGCACCACAAATAAACTAGCATTGTGTAGCATCTTGTATGTTTGTACGTCCTCGCACTTAAAATAGTACATAGCATTGTGCAGGATCTTATCCTGCCTATCTTGCTGTTTACCAGCAAGGGGTCAACCTATTGCAATTATGAGTGCTTGAAATGTGTTGTATTCAAATCTTACTGTACCGTCTGCAATAAATTGTTGTTTCACTCTTTCGACAAATGTACTTATTGTAAATCACTTTGGACAAAAGCGTTTGCCAAATGCCCTAAATGTAAATGTGTGTGTGTTTGTGTGTCCACACTTGCTTCAATGATTGTAATGATGTGAAGTGTTGGCTGAAGTTGGGTTCTGCTGATTGCAGTGTCATTGGCATGAATTTGGTTGTTTCCAGTGCTTGAGGTGGTGATTATCGATAAAAGGACAAAAGGATATTTTCTGACCAATGGTTTATCCAGAGACTGGATATGAAATTTGAACATGAACTGAGTGAACTAGAGTAAACCTGCATTGTGAATGTAATTTAAAATATTTACAATTGTAGAGAATGGAACATGAAACGATCCATTGGCTTGGTAGTTATATATAGTTTCAACTTGATCCACAGATTGCAGGTGTTAGTTAATTGATATGCTTGTTAAAACTTTAAGTGGCTGCATCATTAGTGAATGGGAGAACAGATCATTACGCCGGCAACATTCAAGCTTCTGTCGAGGAAGCATTCAGATTCCTGTTGACATGGCTCATTAAAATTCAAATGAGCTCAACGTGTGTGCAGTCTTTTAATGAGAAGAATATAGAAGTTAAATAAATGGGATGTCTTCACCATTGCATGTGGAAGGATGAGGATGAGGATCAGACTCATGATGTACAGCGTAATAGACCCTTTTCACAGAGGCGTCATCGTAGGACAAACCCAGGTGTCGCTCATAATAATTATGGGTGTGTTCCTTTTATGTACCAGCGCACGGGCAGTAGACTTATCTTCACTAGTTTAGTCTACTACCCATGCCCTGGTACATAAAAGGAGCAGAGGAGCAAAGGAGCAGATCCTAATTAGTGTTATAAGCAACACCTATGTTTGTCCTACGATGACTCCTCTGTGAAAAAAAACATGCATGCTGGGAACAAGCCCCCAGCAAGTGCTCCAGGCTTTGAAGCAAATTTTGATAGTGGCCAAACCGTGTAATTACAACAATGGAGTTGTATAATATTGTCAATTTACTACAACACGCTTCGACAGCCATCAGCTGGTGGGTTTGTATCGTATCATGGACTGGTCTGTACCGTCTTCTATAGCTGCCGCAGACATTGTAATCCTCGTCTTCATGGTATGAATGCCAGACCGTAATCTTTGTGAGCATGCTGTGGATCGCTTTCGCTAATACTACATGAGTAAACTCGAATTGTAGTTTAGCAATGGTAATAGTGCATAAATAAACATTGCCATGAACCTATTTGCAAACATCCGTGCTTCATGTATACAAGCATTGCTACTTCATTCATTGAAAGAGACGCTGGAATCGTACAAGTAAACTAAGAATAGTGGTTGTGTGATAGTAATACTGCATTTAGAAACATAGACGTAAAACTATTTGTCAAACGTCCAAATAGGGTTGAAGCAGCATCACCTGGTCTGAGTCAGGCTGATTAGACTCTGGGGGCTGGGTGAGGCTGCACGCCTGTGGTGCATTGGGCAGTCAAGGCACACAGGATAAAGCAGCCATCACCACACACACTCAGTAGGAGTGCAGACATGTCACACATTTACCACTTGCTCTGCCTGCATATACTACACCAACTCTACAATAAACAAGTTTAAACAACATCCACCTGTGTCTTGGTTGTCGTCGGACCCCCAGAAAATCCACTTTGGTGGCGCGTGGTAGGGTTTACTGCCACAGAGAGATGCTAAACGGCACGACTCTGAACATGCTGTTGCACATTATTCTGGCTCAAATAAATGTAATTCCTTCCACTCAGTAAGACTCTGTTGAAGTTATAGTCCTCATTTGCTCCGTAGATTGGTATTCATTGCCATTGTAAAATGTTGTGTAGCTCTTCAGGCTAACAACAACTACAAGGCAACTGAATTTCACAACCAAACTCCAAGGTGATTGGCTGGGGATTTTGCCCGGAGTAAAGGGCACTCAGAAAGCGCTTGTAGTTCTTTGAAATCCCAGAAAAAAGCCACTTGCCAGGACATTCCGGTTAGAAAATTTTGATCCACATAATGCATTTAGAAGCTGTTTTTTAATTTGTAGGATTTTGTTAGGCAACTTATATATAGAAAGTATATGAATATCAAAAATTGGTGGAAGGTCCATTTAAGCCCAAAGTCCTCAATGAGAGGTTGTTGACATCCAGCAAACCTGGAAAGATGATGTAATGTCCAACCAGGAAGGAAGGTGGTTTTGGCATCTGGTGGAGTCCACAAGGATTACAGACGTCAGGTCACGTGTGTGAATGTGGCCCTTCACATGCCCCTGAATGTCGGCAGGTTGTTTGACAGATGGACAGCTATTTGTGTAATAAGAGTTAATCTGAGGCCTCAGTCGAAGCCTGGAAGACCCATATCTCCCAAGGTACATTAAAGCCTTAACTCGATAACGGCTTGCTTCTGGAATTACAAGATCACATGAGACTGCAGCTATGCACCCACATACCAGACGAAAGATGGCTGTTGAGGTTCAAATGCGGTTTCCCCCCCCCAACATCCTGCATATCACACACACATACACACAGACATACACACACACACACACACAAAAAGTGAGGGAGAATGCGACAGGAAAAAATGAGGGACACAGCAAGGCCAAGCGAGGCGAGGGACCGGGGGCCGTGAACCAGAGCACTGTGTGCCACAATGTACTTAACCTACACACACACACACACAAAGACACACACACACACACACAAACCTGAGCCCTCTTGGCACAGCCCGCCAGCTGATGATGGACTGTCTCAAAGCGGGAGGTCAGTAAGGCTCAGTACCCCACCATCCAGACCCAGGGCTGGGTCCACAAGACATTCCCCAGAAGGAGGATAGAGAGTGATTCCCCCCTCCTTTCCCGGCTAGTGTCTAATATCTAATGGCCTTAGTCAAAAGTTACGACCCTCCTTACAGCGCCATGATGAGCCGCAGCACTAATGAAACAGCCAGCGCTGTATCGCCATGGAGATCTCGCTAGGCTGCGGTGGGGTGCCCATTTGTCAAGAGAGAGGTCCTGTTGTTTTGCTGTCGATTTGGCTTCCTTCTTTATGAGGGTGTGTGTGTGTGTTTTTTCTCCCCTTCTCCTCATTCTCTCGCTCTGCCATTATTTCAAGGTTTGTAGTTTCATTGGTCTTACTCGGTGCTTGTTTT
>OMKP01016190.1:8285-19077 GCA_900302375.1 Bathygadus melanobranchus
AGGGGGGGGGGGCAGTGGCTTAGGAGGCACAGCGTTGTCTGGCGACCAGAAGGTTTCTGGTTCGATCAAAGTGTCGGGGTGCCCCTGAGCAAGACACCTAACCCTAACCACTCCTAACGAGCTGGCTGGCACCTTGCAGGGCACACTGCAGTCGGTGTATGAATGTGTGAATGAATGGGTGAATGTGAGGCAATATTGTTAAGCGCTTTGAGAGCATAGACTACTAAAGGCCGCCATTCCATTCCTTCCCTCAATGTGCCAAATATGGATTGTTTCCACTGCTGGTTGCAAACAATCTCAACCAATGGCGGGGCCCTAAAGTCGAATCTAGGGACAGTATGGATATTACCCACTGTGCCTGTTTGCTAAATATACACACTGCTGCTTTTCAGATATAGTATATTAATATTACATACGTAGGTATAACATGAATCATGAATGCAGATGTGCATCAGCATCACAGGTTCGTACACCAACGTTTACCCTACAGGACAGCGAAGGGTTAAACCCAGTGTAGTGTGTCAGGTAGTACACTAATAGAGGAGGTTAGATGCATCATTAAAATGCAATTACTGCGGTTTTCAAAAAGTCGTCCACAAAATCGCCACCGGGCATTAAAAACCATTTAGCGCCTGATAGATACAGTTTACTCAGCTTCAAGGCTTCAGCCAACAGATTGCATTGTGGGAGCACAGGAAGGAGAGGGGAGGAGAGGGTGGCAGAGGAGGGGAGAAGAGAGGAGAGGAGATGATAGGAAAGGAGAGCAGAGGGGAGGAGAGGACAACAGTAACTGTGGTGATGACGGCCTTTGGGGAACGGGTCTATAGACGGACACCTGGTACAATATTATGGTACAATATTATCACATTATTGACCGAATGGTTCTCAAATACAAATGCATGTTTTGAGAATTGTTTATCTAAAACAGCACAAGTGATGAATAGCAAAGAGGTAGCTAATTTCCTCTGGTTTGGATTACTCTCGCGTGATGGCATGGAGAGAGAACGCTATAATCAAGCTGAACTACTGGTGCAGAGTCGATAGCAACACCAGCCTGCCTGGGTCCGCTTGGAGCAAAAGCCCAATTATTGTCAAGTGGTGAAAATTACCCACAGAAGCAAACACGCATGCTTGAGCGCTTTACTAATATCTGTTACCAGCTCTCCTGTTTTCTGTCCAGCAGAATCAAGTCATCCATATTTTACTATTTCTATAAAATGGTTTAGCGTTTGCAATCCCGAAGCCAGCAAACCTTGAGGACAAACACAGCAAGGGTTAGGGTGGAAGAAAGTCCACTTATTTGAACTCACTCCAGTAGCTATGAATCACAATAAACCTTGGACATTTTGTTGAGTGCTTTGTCGCTAAAGGGAGCTTATTTTTTATGAAGAAACCATCCAGGACAAAAGGATGAGAGAGAAAGATAAGACAGAGAGAGAGAGAGAGAAGGAAAGAGAAAGGGAGAGAGGGGAAGAAAGGGGGAGATAGAAAAGGAGAGCGAGAGAGCAAATGAGAAATAGCAACTTGCAGTTGGACCGGCCACTTCCCTATCTGCCAAAGGCCTCAGCAGCCCGAACCCAATCAACTGTTATTCTCTTTCTCCGCTCCCTTGAACTCGCACCTCGCTTGCAATCTGGCCAGACACATTTTGGAAAGTTGCTGGCGGTGATGGCAATGCAGTGGTCGACAGGCGGTGAGAGAGACAGAGAGAGAGAGAGACAGAGAGACACAGAGAGAGACGGAGAGAGAGAGGCCGAATGCGTATTCCTGCCTCTTGAAGACGCGTGATGAGGACCTGGCTCCGCTGCGTGATAGAACACTGTTTTGCGGTTGCCATCAGCAACTGTACTGTGGATACCACTCTCACACACACACACACACACACACATTACAGTACACATCAATGTATCAATCTGAGTCATGAAGTAGAAACCAAATGGCAACCAACTACATGAATACACAGCTAATGACTCATTATTGTGAAACTTGTTGAAGGCGTGGCGAACTCCGCTTACCAGGGCCAGCTATTAAACCATGGCAAATTAACCTATTTCACTCTCACAATATCATTCAATGGCAAAGGCTTTGTTTTGGACAATTTAATTATATATCCTGCTTCAAAACTTTAGCAAAACACATATCAACATAATATCAAATGTTTATTACAACAGTAACGGATTACTAACTAGATAACTGATTACTAACTAGATAACTGATTACTTGAGCTGCAAAACTCACCTTACGTTAGTCATCAATAGCAAGCGTTTTCTGCAGGCCAACAAGACAAAAGCTGCTGCGATAAGGTGCGGTTAATATGCAACACACACACACACACACACATGGAGCTATGAGGGCTGATAACAGCACTAAACTAAGGCATCTTGCTGCTTATCTGCTCTGACATACAAACCCTTTTCTCCGAGACACTCCCAGTAGGTCAGAGACAGGCAGCAGTGGCATGGGCAGTGTAATCCAGAGGTCCAACATTCACACGCACACAACAAACACAGTGCACACACACATGCACACACACACACACACACAGTGCACATACACACAGTGCACACACACCCACCCATTCACACAGTGCGCACACACACACACACACACACACACAGTGCACACACACACACACGCAGGCCTGCAGACGGAGTGTGTGTGTCACTGGAACCCGTCTGCTGTCATCAGCACCTGGGTGTTTTTTTCTCCTTATTATTCCTTATTATAAGAAGATTTGTGCTCTTTAGGGAGCGCCCAAATGGGTGACTAGACGTGCCATTACCGACTGGCTTCAAAGTCAGATAAGGAGCAGACATTACGGCATGGCCATTTGATGTTCCATCCTGGAGAACAAAGACACTCCCCACAACAGCATTCTCTATTATATTAAGAGCTAATGCTCATCTTTAAAAGTCAAACCGCGGGTAAATAATCCGAGGTATAATAAATCTCCATTTACCAAACGAAATGTGCATTCGTTCACAGGGCCTCGCTTTGTTTGTCAGTGATGAAGCAGCGTGACGTGAACATATGTTGAGAAATATTGTGTAATTACAGACGCTAGGCCCTGCCGGCTATACATCAAAACTACCGTTTGGTAGAACTAGTGTTTTCCTGGCGACTTGCTGACGCTACAAGCTCGCTTCCCTCTCTGGTGGTTTCGTTCGGTGAGTCAGTGTTTGTCCTCTGAGGAGAGGAGCCCAGGAGTTATTCCTGCCAGTTGATAGCCAGGTAGAGTTGGTGAAACTAAGTATTCAGGCCCCACGAGGACACGCACATACGCTGGCGAGGACACGCACATACGCTGGCGAGGACACGCACATACGCTGGCGAGGACACGCACATACGCTGGCGAGGACACGCACATACGCTGGCGAGGACACGCACATACGCTGGCGAAGACGCTTGTTTGGGGCAAGAGAGAGACAGAGAGAGAGAGACAGAGAGAGATGCCTAGGGGGAATGAAGTAATGAAGGTAACCTATTTATACATATGCACACACACGCACACACACAGCCATATTCATACACACACACACTGTACATGTTCACAAAAATCACAATCACACACATGCACAGCTTAACTTTACATATTGGGGCATGTGTGTATACACACACACACACACACACACACAAATCTCCAACTATGGTGACTGGTTGACTACCGGTAGTATTTCTCCGTAATTAATTCAGATGAAAGACGTGTTATTTGTGAGCAGAAGGACAGGTCACGGGCAAATGGCTCCCTTTGAATTTTCCTTTCACTCGTATATTTCCACGTCTCCCACTGTTGCATCAACAGTCATTCATCACTTCTGTCTGTCTGGCTGGCTAACTCCCCCTCATCATGCACACACACACACACACACACACACACACTGTTTCCTGTATGAGGAACCCATTGGATTCTTGAGGGAGAGGAGGGATGGTTGCGGTATGTTCGAAGGCGGGGAGATTAAATATGTGTGGAAGATGAAAGTTTTCAGAGAGTTCCTCGGAGCCAATGGAGCAGAGCCAGCGGTTTCGTTTTCAGGGAGGAGGAGGACGACGATGAGGAGGTAGAAGGAGGAACTGGAGGTGAAGGAGGAGGAGCGGAGTCAGTGTGGTGGTGATGCCCAGCAGGGAGTCCATGTCTAATGTGATGAGCTGTACACCGAGCACATGACCATGTTGATCATGTAGCTCAGGGTGCCGTTGGAAAACCATGCTAACGAGCCTGCTCCCCAGTGAGACCTTGTGTGTGTGTGTGTGTGTGTGTCATCACTGGTGGTGGAGGTGATGATGATGAGGATAACGATCATGCCTTCAGCAGTAGTCTAGAAATTAATAAACATCTTTGGCTAATAGGTGTTTCCAAAACAAAGGTGTAAGGAGGGTGTGTGTGTGGGAGGATGGACTCGATTAAACATTTAATCCAGTATCATGTTTATGCACGTATTCTCTTTTTCCTGTTTTAAGTCAGAGAGATGTGCACAGGGAGGCAAGTAAGTAAACCAGTTTGGAGAGAGGGAGAGAGACAGAGAGAACAGAGAGGGGTTTGCCAGAAGGAACTTGAACTCTGTAGTCCAAAATGCCATGCCCATGAGCATGGCACAACATCCGGCTGCGCCCAGTCTGCTGTCTATCCACCACAACATTTCAATAGGTGCACCCAAGATGACCCCTGCTCAGAGAGATTATGAAACTCTTATCGAACGGAGGCTTGAATTGTCTCAAGTCAAGTATGTGCCCTGTGCCCGCAGAGAGGCTGTTAAAGGTGCTCAATGGATCAGGCTTCTCATGGTCAACGGAAGGCAAAGATGCTGCCAAAGCCTCAAGGATTGAGTCAAAAAGAAAAGAGAGAAAGAGGGAAGGAGCAGGAGAGTCTCGACTTAGCTCTCCTGATTGGCTTAGCGCGTACGTCTCCCACGAGTCCAAACCCCAATATCCACAGCCTAACCTGTAGGCGTCTGTGGTGTGAAGGGGGCGTGGCTTGGCGTCGGCTTGTCAAACGAGGGAGGCGGAGCAGCTAATTCCCGGGATCGACGCAGCTGTGGGGGGTGAGCAGGTGTATGATTTACGGAATGTCTATATAAGTGATGAGGTGTGTTTGCTCTGGCCCGCAGTGAGGCTGGGTGTACAGACACGAGCCCAGACAGCCACGGGCGGAGGCGGACGGGCCATTCGAGATCCCGTGGGATGATTATTAGGCGAATGTGGATTATGTATGTGGAATTAACGTATATGCTGAATCCCGGTTTGCGATACGCGTTATCGGACGACAGGAAATAAAGGCGGATTCAGCGCAAACCCGGCTCCAGTGCTTCTTTGTGGGGGTAAAAAGTGAACCCAGACTTGGGGGTGGCAAAGGTCTTTGCTACAGTGGTGCCTGAACAGATCCCCCAGAGAGAACGCGACATGGAAGGACAAACACAGCAAGGAGCGGCAGAGTCACCGCTCGCAGCCGCACTCCGGCTGCTCGCCCAGACTCAGGAGCGCCAGATACAGGCGCAGCATAGCCAGACCCAGGCGATCATGGGTCTGGCTGCCCACCAGGCGGAGGACCGGGCTCTCACCCGGGAGCTCATACAGCGAACGGGGATCGGGTTGGGGGAGAGTGAGGTAGAGGGCGCCGGGGCGGCCACGAACTCAGTCGGCCCCTCAATATCACTCTCCCCAAGATGTCCGTGGGAGACGATGTCCAGGCCTATCTCCAGATGTTTGAGGAGACGGCGGGGGCGTGCAGATGGCCAGCGAGCCAGTGGGCCGTACGGCTCCTGCTCCTGCTCACGGGGGAAGCGCTGACGGCGACGCACGGACTCGTATCCAGAACTGCGGAGGGCGCTGGAGAACCGGCTTGGCCTCACCCCCGAGGGACGGAGACGGCATTTCAGGGAGCTGCGGTGGGAGGAGGGCAGTCGGCCTTTCACCCTCGCGCACCGGCTGCTGGACGCCACAAGTCGCTGGCTGCGCCTGGAGGAGCGAAGCCCTCAGGAGATCGTGGAGGAAGTGGTGATGGAGGGGCTCCTCTGGGCGCTT
This sequence comes from Bathygadus melanobranchus, assembly GCA_900302375.1. NCBI lineage: Eukaryota > Metazoa > Chordata > Actinopteri > Gadiformes > Macrouridae > Bathygadus > Bathygadus melanobranchus. Next base: position 14,304 of record OMKP01016190.1, read on the forward strand.
CCCCATCCAACCACCAAGTGGGTCGCCTGTCACTGCCCCGCCACCCTCGCAGCGGCAATCACCCTTGCCGAGGATCATCTCTCTCTCCCGCCGCGACCCCGAGAGGAGCGAACCTGGGGCGCCCGCCTCGTCGAGCATGGGCTCCCAACCGGGAGGGGTCCTACGAAAGCGCGGGGCCAGCAGCTCCACGTACCCCTCTTCCCCGACCACGCGGGAATTTCCAAGTGGGGGGGTGAGCTCAGAGAAGGGGTGACCCAGCCTTCGCCTCGATCTCGGGACCCCCGCGGGGAGCGCCTCAGGTGATGGGACAGGAGTGCGGGCGCTGTGGCCAGGCGGGACACCGCCAGGGGGAGTGCCCCATCATGGAGGTGGGGCAGGTGGTCCGGGTGGCCGCGGTGTCGGTCTCCTCTCCCGATCAGGAGGGTATCTTCCGCATACCGGTAAGGATGCAAGGGGGTATGCATCAGGCGTTGCTGGATTCGGGGAGTGGTCAGACCCTGATCCACCAAAGCCTGGTTCGGCCAGGGGCATTGTTAGAGGCGTCATGGGTGGATATTAGGTGTATTCATGGGGATGTGCACACTTATCCAATGGTGACCTTGGAAATTCGCTACCACGGGAAAGAGCATAATGTAAAGGCCGCGGTTAGCTCCCGCCTAACGTGTCCCCTTTTATTAGGCACCGATTGGCCGGGTTTTCGCAGGTTAGTAGCGGAGAAAGGGGCGGCACGTACACGATCGGTAGGGAAATGCGGAATGTGCGCCGTGCTCGCTGGTGATGCGAGGTCGGCCAATGCTGTTCGGCGGGGGGAGCAGGAGCCAACGGAGCCTCTCCAGGAGGCGCTGCCGGCTCCACAGTTTCCACTGGTGGGAGATTTCCCCCTTGAGCAATCCCGGGACGACACTCTACGCTCCGCCTTCGACCAGGTGATTCGTATTGATGGTCACTTGGTATGCCCCGACTCGTCTGTCACGTTCCCACACTTTATGATAGTCAGGGATAGATTATATAGAGTGAGTCGTGACACTAGAGACAAGAGATGAGCCAGTTGCTCGTGCCAAAAAGCCGCCGGGAAATGGTTTTCCAGGTGGCTCACCATAGCCTGATGGCAGGTCACTTAGGTTGTGATAAGACACGTGACCGGATCATGGCCCGATTCTATTGGCCAGGCATTCACGCGGATGTGCGGCGGTGGTGTGCGTCTTGTCGTGAATGTCAGTTGACTAATCCTCCGGCCACCCCAAAAGCGCCGTTGCGCCCGCTCCCGTTAATAGAGACCCCCTTCGAAAGAATTGGCATGGATCTCGTCGGGCCATTAGACCGGAGCGCACGGGGGTATCGGTTTGTGTTGGTCATTGTAGATTATGCAACTCGGTACCCAGAGGCAGTGCCCTTACGCTCTATCTCGGCGAAGAGCGTAGCGCAGGCGCTGTTTTCACTTATCTCCCGCGTTGGAATCCTGAAGGAGATTCTAACGGATCAAGGCACTTCATTTATGTCACGGACACTACGCGAATTGTATGGGTTACTGGGAATTAAATCAATTTGCACCAGCGTGTACCATCCCCAGACGGATGGTCTGGTGGAGCGGTTTAATAAGACGTTAAAGTCCATGCTGAGGAAGTCTGTACACGAGGATAGTCGTCATTGGGATAAGTGGCTTGACCCTCTATTGTTTGCAGTGCGGGAGGTTCCTCAGGTCTCCATAGGGTTTTCCCCCTTTGAGTTGTTGTTTGGTAGGCGGTCTAGGGGCGTGTTGGACCTTATTAAGGAAAACTGGGAGGAAGGTCCAAGAATGCTCTGGCCCGCAGTGAGGCTGGGTGTACAGAAGGACACGAGCCCGGACAGCCACGAGCGGAGACGGACGAGCCATTCGAGATCCCGTGGGATGATTATTAGGCGAATGTGGACTATGTATGTGGAATTAACGTATATGCTGAATCCCGGTTTGCGATACGCGTTATCGAACGACAGGAAATAAAGGCGGATTCAGCGAAACCCGGCTCCAGTGCTTCTTTGTGGGGGTAAAAAGTGAACCCAGACTTGGGGGTGGCAAAGGTCTTTGCTACAGCGTCCTTGAGCGTGACACCTAACCCCTACCTGCTCCTTCATGTATCCATGTATCTGTATTCACTGTAACACCCCTATCCCACTGGACAAAACCCCCACTAACACCCACTGACATCTGACTGTCTTTAATGGGAAAGGTTACAGTCGGCATTCATTCCCGGGACAAACGTCCCTGCGGTTGTCACGGGTATTTATTGGCTCCAGATCCGATCGGTCCAAACCAGAAAGGCATACTGGTTATACTGGCAATCAGCTGGCAATGGGAAAGCAAAGGGAAGCAGGTTTTCCTGTGTTTAAAAACATGCTGCATGCACGCATTAATTTCGCTGGCAGAAGGGTATAGGTCACGTTGAATGAGAGTGTCTGCTAAATGACCCAAATGACTTGAGTAAATAGCAGTCAGCCAAGAGTCAAGGAGGTCCATGGGGAAAATAGAACCAGGTAGACTCGTGATAAAGACTTTAAGTCCAGGGTAATTAGATTAACCTGTTCATTGACCTTTGAGAGCCAGACGACATGGTTAGTCAGACCGTATTACAGACCAGTGAAGCCACGCGGTTATGCCACTCTAAAGAGACTACCATATGGCTAGTTGATTTATAATAATTGATTTAGGACGTGGACGTCAAGGACACGGAAATGTTTCAGGTCGATTTTTGTGACACGTGAACCCCATTACGTATTAATGTAAAAAGTAGCTGGTTCTCATGAAAGGCACGCCTGCTTGTGAAACTGACGCAGGCACTCAGATGCATCATCGAGACCCAACCCTGTTGTTTTAGAGTCCTGGTCTGAACCCCTCCCATATGCTGCTCTCCGGAGAGCCCGACTCCACCGGCCCCTGGTCTGAACCCTCCCAGCGCACCGGCTCCAAACACTCCTTGTTGTCTCCAATATATCATCCTAATTACTTCCACTTCCATATAGCGTGCAATTTTCAGTGTTTGCAAATTAATTCACACTTGAGACAAATTGCATGTCCTCGCCATGCTTGACTATACAGAGGAAAACCTCCGTTCCTCTGTTCGTCTTGTTCGTCCATCCATATATCCATCCCTACCTACCTACCTTCCCTCCATACATACACACACACACACACACACAGACACATCCATACATGCATACATACATCAAGTCATCCCCTCACTCTAGCTACACTGAATTAGCATTGGAAGCTATGTACGTCACATGCATGGGTGGACAGACATGATGGAGCGGTGTACGTAGGGGAGATTGGACACATCCATCAACCTGTGGGAGTGCTTCACGCTCTCTCCTCGTACCGGAACACCACATGTTCGTGCTGAGGGTGTTCTGTTGAGTTTGCCATTCAGTCAAGTTTGGGGAGTAAAAAGGATGGAATGTAGCGTTGATGGCTGTAGGTATGACTCGATGAACGGCTACGATGAACAACCTTCGCACATCTGTACAAGGTTTATAAGTTTAAAAAAAAACAGAGTAGAAAGGATTGTGTTTTTTTAATCAAAACAGATAAAAACAACATATTTGGCTGAAGAAAACCTTGGACTCCTCGACAGGCTTTCAGGATTCCTCTAGTAATGAGTCTCTTGGCGTGAACAGTAAGAATGCCTGTTTTCCAACTGGCAAACGACATCCTTATCTTCATTCAAACGTAGAAATGTGGAGCGTGGAAAAAAAAGAAGCAGTTTTCAAACGAGAGCTAAAGAACTGTGCAAAACAAACCTCATCATGTGTACACGGTATTATTATATTACTATTACCTACACCAGCAATATACACCTTCAGTCTGGTCCTTATGTTGGTGTAACTTTATGATCAGTCGTCGAAGGCCCGGATATATAGATATATAGACTCTGATTGCGATTCAGTCTGCAAAAAACAGTTCCTTTACCCATTTTTGTTGGAAGGCAGAAGATGATAAATATAATAAAAAATAATTTGGTGGTTATCCAAAGCTTACACAAACCCTGGCAGACCCCAGCAGTGTTCACCATACACAGTATGTGGATCGTGTGTCCCCCCCCTCCCCTCCTCCAGTAAATGGGGGAGATGCGTTTCTTCTGAATAAAAAGCACTATAACGATAATATATTATATATATTATATAATATATAGTGCTATATATAATAGATAGATAATATATAATAATATAATATACAACAATATATATTTTTTTTACTCCATGTAGATCATAAACCCTTGAATCGGTTGAGAGATGTAAACGTTACAGTGATTTTTATGCAGAAACTGCAGCTACCCTGTCTACTTGTATGTCTATGTATACATGTCTATGGTGTTCATGCTCTTTGAGGCCCTGGTAAGTCAATGAGCAGCATGTGTGTGTTGACCATCACTCTGCTGTACACAGAGAAAGCTGACTTGAACACTCTGTTTTGTGTTTATTTCGTTAAAGCAATCACAATCACTGTGGGCGGCACTAAGCCCAGGATGCAACAGTGCCTTTGCAAAATAGTCAGGGGGGGTGGGGTTGTTTCCCCCATATGTGTTATTTGTATCGCACAGTAGATTGAAATGTGTGCATATATATATATATTTATATATATATATATACAGTATATATATATATATATATATATATACAGTATATATATATATATATATATATATACTGTTATATATATATATATATATATATATATATATATATATATATATATATATACTGTATATATATATATATATATATATATTTATACAGTATA
>OMKP01016214.1:0-15020 GCA_900302375.1 Bathygadus melanobranchus
TGCTGAGCGTCGGCCATTGCATCACCTTCTTCCGACTAACAATCCATGGGGAAAAAAATGGAAAACGGGATTGGATCTGCATCGGCCATTCATTTGCCTTTGGGTTTCTGTTTTATGCATCTTGCCTTTTGTCTTTGCTTTTTCTATGATGATTATTATTATTATTATTATTATTCTGCTCTGTGTAAAAAGAAAGAAGAAAAAAGCTAAGTGTTTTCTACATTGGAAAAAATTTAGGATTTGACTCATTAGCGACTAGGGGCTGAAAACTTGATTTTGATTGGGCACTGTATAATTACACAGCGGACTTCATGTGGTGGGATATTATTGACTCGGTTTTTGCAATCTGAATAAATGTGTTTTGGTTTTTTTTTTCTGAATCAGCTGGGGTGGAAGGAGGGCGTGTTGTTGCATCCCCGTAGTTTTGAATGGTGGCTATATTTTCATTTCACTTAATGGCCCTGATTACATTCCTGTATCTTAAAAAAAGGCTGTCTCCAGCATTTTCCTTGTGCGTGTCACTCCCATTAGGTTGCTTGTGACAACACATGCATTTCTTTGGTTGAAAATGAAGCTTTATTGTAATTATTGGCTTCCAAAGATAGATTTTCTTTTTTTAAATTTCAATAAATTAACATCTGATGGTTTGGATACCTACAGGTCATATTTTAGGGAAGCTTTCTGTTCAGTCAGAGTAAAAGCAAAAGTGTGCTCCAAAATGTCCATTCATGTAAATTGTTTTTTTCTCTCATTTGAATACAATATTCACCCCCCAAGACTGGTGGCATATATCACCCGTAATAATATTTCACTGGCTCACGTACACATTTTAACATGACTCGTTTTAGATGTTTGAAACAAGTAACTTCTTTGGTGACATATTCATTACTGCTGATGAATTCAACCTGCTTCAAGTTAAAATACCGTCTGAAGAATTGTCCCTGTGACAAATATCTTAATGTCTCCCAGGAACTCCTCGAGATGGACATCCTATCAACACTGCCGTTAGATAGGACGTATCCAGGTAGCTGCCATCGGTTTTAAATGCAGATCATTCCATATTCCGTTTTTGTTTTTTTAGTTTTCATCATAGCAGAGGATCTGCATGGTGATAACCACCACAAATAAAGGTTTTATGGTAAACGTACAATTGTTTTCTGGTAAATTAATCTGTATATGTAATATGTTTGGTGTACATCCAAACAAACTATTCACACACAATTTTAAATACACTTGTCAGCTTTTTTATTTTGTGGTATACTTGGAAATGGATGGATATTCACAAAATATACCTGATACGTAATATGTATATATGTATATATATAACAGTATATGCTATAGTAGATGCAGTACATTGTTGATCCATGGGAAAAATAAATTACTGTTACAGCAGTAATGGTAACAGTGATGTACCCCTTTTCATGGATCCCTCTTAATTATTTTTAATTGAAACATTCCTATTAATCAAATAGAAGTATTCAGCATTATTATATTCAACCACTCCGATTTTTAAAATTATAATAACTTCATAAATAATAACTTTCCATTTACAGTTGAAATCATGTGTTTTATTTTGGAAAGGGCTTTTTTGAAGTGCTTTTCCTGTATGGGACAGCAAATAGCTAAACGTGCACCCCAAAATAAATACATTTGTTGCGTTAGTGGTATTTAAATATTGCTGTTATAGTTTACCAGAACCAGAGCTGCGGGACAATGGCTAAACAAAAGAAGTTGTTGACTGGGGTGAAACGTTTGACTGACCCGTCAACATCACAAACAAATGTGCTAATTGGTTAAACTGACAAAGAACCAGATGAACCTGAACGAAAAACAAACAGGACATTTGTGAAGTCTTGCGAGGCTAAGTATCCTAGCAACATTCCTAATAATTAAATACAAGTATTCAAAGTTATTATTATATGTCGTTGTCATTATATTCAACCACTCCAATTTTAGTTATCATTTTCCTGGAACTTTTAATTTACAGTTTAAACCATGTTTTATTTTGAAAGGGTCGCGTACTTTTCCGGTATGGTCCGGTATGGCATTTACTTTAGTTCCACCCTTATAACCAGCTCAAAATACTAAACAAATGTTTATAAAAACGTTATTTATGTATTACAAAAGGATCACTATATCTATTTGTATTCTTTTAAACGAACGGTTCGGTTGTTACACTGACGGTTAGTCGGGAACCTTGGCGCGGGGGCTTTTGAGCGTTTCGTGCAGAGACGACGAGCGAATAACTTGTTTCATTTTTTTGAGCGTATCGGATTGTGTGTGTAGCCAATCAATGTAGAAAGATCAAATGGATAACCATAATGGTGAGCAGCAATGTACAACCACAATTCGTTTCCTGTATTTTTCTCATTAACCGGTTAGGGTTCAACGAGGCAGGGGTGTCTCTTAGCCTAGCAGACCCTGACCAATCAGACTTTCTGTTTTGAGTTCTGTTTATGCTGTTGTGCATTTGCTGTGTTCTGTGCCTTTTGCCATTGAGTTGTGGCAATGTTGCTGTTTTGCACTTCAAAGCTACTCTAGCGACATGTGTATCTATACAATCAAGTACGCAGTGTACTATTACAATGAAAACGTCCCGTACATGGCAACAATATACAATGAAATCCCGGTTTGGTAATTGCTACTAAGCTACCTGTGTTTACCTCCAGGCACCCCAATTCCCTTCTCCTCTCTGCGCCTCCTGTTCTCACCTGTTCGGCTAGTGTCTGGGGCCATCTGGCACACGGTCCAGCAGAATGTTGTGTCAGATTATGGGATGCTTGAGGAATTTGTTTCCATGGTCACAGACATTGTCCCTGAGCTTCTCACCAGTGAACAAAAGACCCAACTCCTTGTAGGACTCCGGGCACAGGTGAGAAAGAATAGACATACATATAAGTATATGTTGATTGGTGAAGGGAATATAAACACACAGATTAAGTACAGAGTGAGTGGTTGTGTGCACATGGTCCCAGATACTGTGTTCCTCAGGGCCAGGATATACCCGGGCTGGGTTTCTGGTTGAGTGTTTACTGCAGGTCCTGTAACATATGGAAGAACAGGTGGTGAACATTTCCTGAACTAGTTTGAGCACATACTCCATGAACCAGTTCCAACAGTTACTTTTCAACATATAGCTTAAGTGTAAGCATTGACAATCAAATAAAATCACTTGAGCTCTTCAATAAATTGTCTTATATTTGGATTATACATTAAACTTAGGGGAATTTCTATAAACAACTGAAAACACATACCATACACAGAATATGTAGGATAATGAACAAAGAGTATGCATTTCTTCTCCATCAGACTGGTTTCCCTGAAGAATTTGGCCCCAGGTATGATGAATCCCTGGTTACCGTAACGTGGCAATTTCTGTCCAGACTGGAAAAGCTTCTCCCTTTGCAAACCATTCAACAGGTAGGCCAATGCAATATGGTGATTGACTGTTGAAGACAACTTGATTGTCATCATTGGTTTCATATTGACCGTGCCATTTCACTCAGGTTGCCTTCATGCTCGCTGACATTCCCTCTGCTCTGGAGGAATGTTTGAAGTCAGTCTCTCACTGCGGCGATCTCCAAACTCTTCTTGGTTGTCGGAAAGAGCTTCTGGATGTCCGCCTGAATGAGAACGGTAAGCCATTGTTAAAAAGGGCAATCCAAATGCTCACCATTTCATTTGACTAGGCTTTTCTTACGACTTCCATTACTTCTACCCTCTTCACCCTCATCATTTAACATCATTGTAATGTAATCTGTTTTCAGGTTGTCCCCTTGATGGTGCACATGTAACCTCAGCTTTGCGCCCCTGTCCCGGGGATGGCGTCAAAGCAGAGGAGGGGAAGGCTCATTCGCAAGGCCACACCAAGCCTCATGTGCATGCATATGGTTCACTGATAGAAGGACAACATGCAAACGCTGCAGTTGCGATGTCGGAGGAAATGGGGATGACTGTGGAGAATGTGGCAAAAGTAAGGATAAGGCAACGGGACTCTATGGATGTTTTTGGAAAAGATTGTAGAGTCCTGTTGAAAAGGCTTGGCGATGTACCCAATGTGCAGCGCAGGCCTGTGAGGTCAAACAGAGGGCTGAAGATGAAAAGGATTTTGTTACAAGAGAAGAACACCAGGAGGAAAATGCCATCCAAACAAATCCTGCCCAGACCACAAATATCCCTGGAGCCCAGTACGCAAAGCATTCTGTCTTGCACTAAGGACCCTTTCCCTTCAGTTACTTATACAATCACGGCTGGTGATGATGCTGATTCTGATGATTCAGTCAACTCGCTCGATGATCCGTCTTACATGGCTCCTGTTGGAATTTCCAGTGAGGATGATTCCTTGTCTGATTGTTCAAACAAGCACCTTTCCTTCATGGAGCTGGCATCCCCCAGAGATGGCAAAATGGTCACCGAGGACACACCAGAAATCAAACTTGCTGCTGCAAATAAGACGCCAACAAACAAAGGCCTGTGTTTAATTTGCAACAAACATGTGCAGACTGACATGAAAGAACATATGAAAGACCATTTTCCTGACGGTGTCTTAACATGTCCCCGATGTGGCTCATTGTTCAAGAACATGGCATCTTTAAGGCTACACTTTAAAAAGGTTTGCATCGAACAGCTGCAGTTAGAGCCAGGCGAGGCCAGAGTGGGCCAGGGTCTCTTTAAATGTGATGAGTGTGAAAAATCGTATCTGTACAAATTATCGCTCGATAGCCACAAACGCACCCACAACCAGCTCTACTGTGAGGTATGCAGGAGAGTCGTGCGAGATGCTGAAACCTTGGCACGACACAAGGAGTCTCACACGCCGTTTCAGTGCACCCTTTGCGAGAAAAACTTTCTTATATTTAAGAATTTGTTCAGGCATTACAAGAACGTACACAAGCTGAGTAAACCCTACAAATGCCACCACTGTCCTAAAGTTTTCTCCAAGTTGTGTTTTTTTATTCGACACGAGTGGAAACACACAGGCCAGCTACCCTTCCAGTGCTGCCAGTGCTCCAAGAAGTTCAAGCAGGACGCGGATCTGGTTCTCCATCAACGGGTGCACACGAACGAGAAACCCTACCTCTGTGCAGACTGTGGCAAGGGCTTTTCCAGCAATTCAAGCCGGACACGGCACAGAAGGTTAATCCACAGCGAGTCCCGGAAAGTGCAGCGGGTTTCATCCTCTCAGAGGAAAAAGGAGGGAGCCCATCAGAGGCAGCATCAGAAAAAATGGCAGAAGAAGCAGTCCCATGGCCCATGCAAGTACTGTGGAACAGTGTTGCACAGTAGCAGGCTCTGTCCACAAATGTTGATACCTGGCAACGCTTCCAGTCTTCCTCTCACTAAAGAAACGACTGCAATGGACGTAGCCTGTGTTGACGTATATGATGGCAATTTAGTCAGCTTGCTCCAGGATCCTTCTTGCGTAGCTCCCGCTGGCAACTCCAGCAAAGACAACACTGTGCACAATGACTCAAATGATCATTCCTCTTTTGCCCTGAGTGATCACAAGGATTTTTCGGTTGCATTGGAGGAACAGGATGTACCACAAAGCAAACATGCTGCTGCAAATAAGGCCAATTCTTCTACGCAAGGACGCCAATGTTTCATTTGCAAGAAGCATGTGCAGATGGATATTAAAGAACACATGAAAACCCATTTTCCTGACGGTGTTTTAACCTGTCCCCGATGTGGCACATTGTTCAAGAACATGCCATCTTTGAGGCTGCATTTCAAAAGGGTTTGCATCGAACAGCTGCAGTTAGAGCCAGGCGAGGCCAGAGTGGGCCAGGGTCTCTTTAAATGTGATGAGTGTGAAAAATCGTATCGGTACAAATTATCGCTAGTTGGCCACAAACGCACCCACAACCAGCTCTACTGTGAGGTATGCAGGAGAGTCGTGCGAGATGCTGAAACCTTGGCACGGCACAAGGAGTCTCACACGCCGTTTCAGTGCACCCTTTGTGAGAAGAACTTTCTTATTTTTAAGCATTTGTCCAGGCATTACGAGAACGTACACAAGCCGAGTAAACCCTACAAATGCCACCACTGTCCTAAAGCTTTCTCCAAGTTGCGTTTTTTTATTCGACACGAGTGGAAACACACAGGCCAGCTACCCTTCCAGTGCTGCCAGTGCTCCAAGAAGTTCAAGCAGGACGCAGATCTGGTTGTCCACCAACGGGTGCACACGAACGAGAAACCCTACCTGTGTGCAGACTGCGGCAAGACCTTTTCCTCCAATTCCAACCTGAGGCGGCACGTCAACTTCCGCCACAGCGAGTCCCGGGACGTGCGGCGCTTCACGTGCTCCCTGTGCAACAAGACCTTCAAGGAGAAGGGAGGCCTGCAGAAGCACGAGCAGCACATACACCAGAATCAGAAGAAGGCACGCCACCCGTGCGTGTACTGCGGAAAGATGTTCTCCCAGTCAGGCATGACGAGGCATAAACTGACCCACACGGGGGAGAAGCCGTTGAAGTGCCAAATCCCAGATTGTGACCGGCGCTTCAGGTCGGCCTCCGAGGTTAAGAGTCACGTGTTGCGTCATCACTCTGCGGAGCGCCCGTTTGAGTGCAGCGCCTGCGGAAAAGGTTTCATACGGGCCTCTATACTCAACGATCACATGAAAATCCACTCGGGAGAGAAAGAGCACGTGTGTTTAGTCTGTGGCAAAGCGTTTGTGAAGCTCTACGGCATGAACAGACACATACAGCTGATGCATACACCAAAGTAATCCTGCATTTTTGTCAACTGGCTTCTATTCAAAGGGCAGCCTGTACTAAAAATTGATAAACGAAATGAAAGTTAATACTCTTGTTAGCAAACCATGACCAACCAACAGAGGACATGAATGGAGCTTGAAGATTTATTTCTTTTATGGGCCCGAATTTGTGCTGTAGTAATTTCTTACCTACTATTGTATCTGCAAGCTGATTACAAGACCAAAAAAGTATGATTAAAAAAATATGAAAAATGATTGTCCAATTTCCGTGTATTTTTTCAAATGTTTTATTGTGAGATAAGAATACAGGTGTTCAATAACACAGAATTCCCTCCTTTTTTTTTGTACCTGTACCTTATTTGATATTAAAGTACAACAGATTGGAGTTAGTGGTTCTGCCAGTGCTACACCACCACTTGCATACGCTGCCACTGTTAGGAGACATGATGACGATTCTCCCTGGGCTTGGAACCAGGTGTATGTACTCGTGTATATTCTCCGTTTATATGTCACACTGTACTCTGCTACAGTTACACTTTTAAAATGTGGTAATGTATAGGCAAGATGCTGAAATTGGATTGGATAGCAGCATAAGCTATTTTTAAGTCAGTGGAATTATGTAGCCTACATCTATTGAACATATGAACAATACATTGAAGATCATGCAGAAATTAGTTTTGAACTCCTGTATTTTATATTATGGTACTACATATGGATGTTCTACAATAGTGCAAGAGGAGAGTAACACAGATTAAGTAAAACATAAGTTAAAATAAAGTAAAACGTAAATTATCAGGCAAATATGTAGTTTTGATAATGCACATCCAAAAAAATTACAATAACAAAATAAGTACCTAATTATCTAGTATGGACTAACAGAAACATTACATGTATTTCTGTTTTGGTGCTCTTGTCTGTCATGTACATTATTATTAATATAAAATAATATATATATATAAAACAACATTCGTCGGTTACCAAAATCTGTGGTCAGCGGAACTAATGTAAGATTCATTTCGTTTGCCGGGACTACAATAGCGGACGGAACGGCCGCCTGAACAACTCTTCCTGGGATAACAGCAACGTTAGTCACACCACTTCGAATGTATTAAGATTAGCACAATTATATGACTTTATTGCAATGTAATATCGGGGGACACGTACAATGGAGGAATATGTTTCAGAATTAAATGGTGAGTAAGGAGGCACATAGTGTGATTCATTTTATTTATTGTTATGCGATGGCGGGCAAACTTCATTGCCTTCCTTGAATGTTACTTGCGTAATTTGTTTACCGGTGTTTGAAGCACAATGCATGTCTTCATAGCGCATAGTTTTTGCATGATTTACGTGTTTTTGTTTTAATAACCTTTCTCCAGTGTTCGATGCTCCCCCTTATTATTGTGTGTGTGTGTGTGTTTTGGGGCGGATGGGTGAGGGTGTCTTGGGAATACGCAACAAACCTTGCAAAGTGCCTACCATGTTCATCCTAAAATGTTTACGTCTGATTAATCTATGCCATTTTAATCTTGTATTTCCAGGTCCATCTCTCTCCCTGTCCTGTCTCCGTCTCCTGGTTCCACCGATTCGTCTGGTCTCGGCAGCGATCTGGCAGACAGTGAAACAGAAAGTTGTGCTTGATTATGGCGTGCTTGAGGAGTTTGTTTACATGGTCACCGATATTGTTCCCCAGCTTCTTAAGGCTAGACAGAGGGCAGAACTGATTTTTGGCCTAAGGGCACGGGTGAGGAAGATATTTTACTATTAAGCCGATTTGTGTCTTGAACGTTATTTTAAATGATTGATGATGATGATAATTGACATTCACCGTTTATTTGCGCACATGGAACTAATTACAACCACCTGGACAAAAACAAGGCCTTGTGGATAGTAAATGTAGACACACTGTAGAATGGATTTGGAGGCGTTCTCATGATTCTATGGCTCGTGTGATCACAGCTGATCCTGGAGCTGTGTCGATCTGAGGAAACTTCAGACTCCAAGATTATTCAGCCACATTTAGACCGGATGCAGCTTCTTCTGTCCATGTGGGATGTAGAGGTGGGTCGTGAGCTTTTATTAAAGCGTTGGTTCTTGTAATACGATGCTGTGGATGTGTAGTAACATTTTCTTAATTATCTTTTATTCTAGATTCATAATGCAGATGTGGAAATATCCAATTCACATTTCATGGGTCTTGTACACAGTCTCCTCAGAGATCCTGGAGAGCGAGATAAGTTTTTCCAGGTCAGTGTGGATGAGTGCGTTTTATTTCAGATTAACATTAGCATTATTCTTAAAGGAGCAGTGTGTAGGATTTAGCGGGAACGATTGATAATATTCATAGCTCTGTTTTCATTAGTGTATAATCGTGTCAAACTAAGGATCATTGTGTTTTCATTAGCTTGGTTTTCAATAGCTTTTCATATTGACATAGGGAGCGGGTCGCCTTCCACGGAGGCCGCCATGTTTCTACAGTAGCCCAAAATGGATAAACAGATTAAATAACTACCTTCAATTTCAATTTGTAAATCTATCTACGTAAAGGAACCTCATCACTAGACAGATTTTGGCTACTTGATGCAGTCTTATACGATGACATCATCTTGGAAAGGGGGGACTGTGGGTGAGGAGAGGGGAATTCAGTTGGTTGCAATCTGCAACCTCACCACTAGATGCCACTAAATCGTACACACTGCTTTTTAAAATGCACATTTGTGTGTGAAGTCACTCACCCTGCTTTTTTAAAATGTATTTGATTCAGGATGTTTTCCCAGAGGAATTTGGCCCCATGTATGACAAAGCCATACAGACACTGATGTGGCTGTTTCTATCCAGACTGGAGGAACTGCTTCCTGTCCAAACAGTGCAACAAGTAAGCTGACAACAATTTCAACACAACACAAGCAAAAGGGCATGTAAAAATAGTTTAGCATTTAGCATTTAATCCTTTTAAAGTCAAAACAGTATAATGCATTTCATACACGCATTTCTCAAGGAGCTAGGAAATGAGCTTCATATCATATTTGAAATAATGATTACATAATATTACGTAACAAGTACACAGTCCGGGGTTTCCCACAAACGTCTTTATGGAGGGGGAAGTCCTTCGGAGAAAGATGCAAGCAACAACGTAGTGCTGTACCCTAAAATGTGAATAGGTGAATCATGGACTCAAATTCTCTGTAAAAACAATAAATCATGTGCATTATAATAACCAAATAAAACAGGATATAGAGGCTGCTGTAGGCGAGATCTGAGAGTTGGAAAGAGAAGAGCAGAAGAGAGCAAGATTTAGAAAATAAACCCCCCAAAAACGCTCCCTCCCCAAGTTTTGGTGGAGCTTAGCTGTATGTGATTGACATGCAAGAGGGATTCCCCCAACCAATCAGGGAAGAGATGCCCTGCTTATGCGCAATAATTATGTCTAGAGATGGTCCACGCTTGCAGCCTGAACAGAGAACTCACCCGTCTACTCCTACTTCTTAGGTTGCTTCCCTGCTCACTGATTCTTCATCAGTTCTTCAGGAAAGCATAGAGTCTGTTTTTCATCTGCATGAGCTCAAACCCTTGCTGGAAGGCCAAAAAGATCTCAATATCTTCGAGGACAACGGTGAGTGTTACAAAGTTGGTTAAAGGGCCCTTATTTGTCCACCAGGTGTGAGGGTGATTAGCCATTACAAGCTGTTTCAAAATTGTCATGTGGCTACCCTCTGCTGACATCACACTCACACCTGGTGGTAAAACGGGGGCCCTTTAAGACTAGAAAGCTGACTTATTGTTGCTTATATGATGCTAGCAGAACCTGTCATGATGTCACTTTGTGCGTTAGCATGTATATACACCACAGAGCCTGTAACTTCGTCCCACTGCGATTTCAGACAACTCCACCGACACATGCATACTGCCCGCGCTGTTCCTCCCCCCCGTGGAGAGGGTGGTGATTGCCGGTGAGCTAACCGCGGCGATGGCAGAAGGGGACCTAGTCTACACGGTCGACACCGGCCTGGGGGTGGAGGTGGTGGAGACTGAGGCGGAGACGGAGGAGACCAAGGTCTACATCGGGGTGAGCGGGAACGAAGAGGAGGCCGCCGACGGCAACCAGTGGCTCGCCCTGGGCGCCGAGGAGACGGCGCTCGGCACAGTCGAGGAAGACGCTCCGGGCCTCGACGCGGCGGTCACGGAAGCGGCCGGGGGGGAGATGGAAGCAGAGGCGGCCGACCAGCGGCAGTACACGGACGCTCAGCTCGGAGAATGTCTACAGTCGTCAAAAATGGAGTGCTTCGTGTTGCTGCAGAGACTCAACGCGGGCGGGGCCTCGCCGCTTCGACCGGTGAGACGGAACCGGGGTCTGAAGATGAAGATGTATCTGGAGCAAAGGAGGAAGGGCAGTCAAGCAGCGGGGAGCGGCGGTGTCTGCAGAACCGCCGAGCGGCAACATGCGGACGCGCCCACGGTAAGACCCGCCTTTTATTGTACGGCCTGTAACAAGGTGTACAGGAGAGCCGGGTCTTTGCTGAGGCACAAGTGTCCAAATCAGAGTCCCTCCAAGGACGGGCAGAGTATACTTGTGAAAGAAGAAGAAGAAGACGAAGAAGAAGAAGGGATGTGTTTGTATGGCAAGGAAACCGTAGCGACAGAGGCAGAAGAACTACCCGACGACCCCTCCGAGGTGCCAACGGGTGACGGCGAGAACCAGGAGCCACCGCTCAAGGAGCTGGCGCCCGGCAGCCCCGGAGGCAGCCAAGCAGGCGTCTTCTCGTGTCCCCACTGCAGTGTGGAGTTCAAGTGCAAGCAGACCTTCAGGTTCCACCTGAGGAACATCTGCTACAGCGAGCAGCAGGTGGACCCCGAGGGGCCCGGCGACGCCAAGCAGTGCTTCCGGTGCGACGAGTGCAACAAGGCGTTCCGCTACAAGTCGACGCTGGACTCCCACAAGCACACGCACAACCCGCTGTACTGCGACGTGTGCATGAAGCTGGTGCGCGACGCCGAGGCGCTGGCCATGCACAAGCTGTCGCACACGCCCTTCCAGTGCAACCTGTGCGAGGAGAACTTCCGCGTGTTCAAGGCCCTCCACAAGCACTATGTGGACGCGCACAACCCCCGCGGCCCCTTCAACTGCGGCCACTGCGGGGCCGGCTGCGGCAGCCTGAAGCGCCTCATCCGGCACGAGTGGAAGCACACGGGACACCAGCCCTTCCAGTGCCCATGCTGCCCCAAGCGCTTCCGCTCCTACTCAGACGTGCAGGAGCACCAGAAGAAACACACCAAGGCCTACCCCTTCCTGTGCTGGGAGTGTGGCAAGAAGTTCCGCCACAACATCACCCTGACAAGGCACGTGCAGCGCGAGCACCAGCCGGGCCAGGCTCCCCGGGAGAAGCCGCAAGCGGCCAGCGCGCTGTGCCCCTTCTGCAACAAGAGCTTCACCGCCAGGCGGTGCCTCCTGAGGCACGTGGACTTCTACCACAAGGGGCTGGTCCACCCGTGCCCACACTGCGGGAAGGGCTTCTCGGGCAAGGACGCGCTGGTCAGGCACATGCTGATCCACACGGGGGAGAAGCCCTACAAGTGCGACGACTGCGACAAGTACTTCCGCTCGGCGTCCGAGCGCAAGGTGCACAGACGCTACCACACGGGGGAGAGGCCGTTCAAATGCAAAGTGTGCGACAAGGGCTTCGTCCAGTCCTGCTTCCTCACCTTGCACATGCGCACGCACACGGGCGAGCGGCCGTACGCGTGCTCCAATTGCCCCAAGGCCTTTTCCAGCTTGCACGGCCTGAAGAGACATAAAAGACTCGTCCACGCATAGCAGCAGCAGCAGCAGCAGCAGCAGCCCCTCGCCTCATCGTCTCTCATCGCGAGCGCAATGATGATTGTTTATTGAGAGGTCCGGTACTTTTTTTAGAGGATGTCGTTCATGTTCTCTGTTAGGAGAACAGCCACCGGCGCTCACCGCAAATCCTCATTTTGTTATTATTTGGAGTGTTGCTAGAAACAGTACGAGACTTTAGGGGGAAACTGGAGGTGAGCTTTTGTAATCTAAAGGAAAAGGAGATCTAAATAAATCAATTTGAACTCAAGTCTCATGTTGCTTATTTCAAGGGTTTACCTTATTGGATGACATCTTCTGGCAATTGCTTATTCTCATTTATTTTGTATTAATGATTCCACAATAATCAGATATGGCGAGGGTACATTTAGCTTTCAAATCATTTATTTCAAATCAGTTTGAGACTTCAAATCGTATTTCTTATTGTTTATGAATAAAAAGGTGATAAAAGTACAGTATTAATTCACAATATAGATAGATTTCCCCCAAAAAACATCCAAACTGGTTAATCATTAAATGTGCAGCTAAAACTCCACCATGCCGCTGTAGCTGTGGGCGTGTCAATAACTTTGCATATGATAATGAATCCTCTGTAACTCCGCCCACCACACAGAACACTGCTGCCACCAGCTCGACCCGCGGAGCGGAGCTGAAACTGCGACTTTATCACCTTTTTTGACGCAGTAGAAGTGGCAGAATCTGCGTGTCAGACTCCTAGTGATGCTGAATGGTGGGAGTTTTAGGCGCCAGTAGTCTGTATTAAATGCGCTCTAAAACATTTTGCCAAAAGAAACGTTACATACGGGATAAACTTACATTAAGGTAAGATCAAATTTGCACTGTTTTTGTAGACTACTGTATTGTTTTCTAACTCCGTTATGCATTTTTTTAGATGTGCAATTATCTGCAGTTAGGCTGCACGCTATTAGTGATATAGCTGCAGAACACTAATAGATCAACGTACAGACTCTGCAGCATAGACATTATGCCCAATTAATACTTCAAACGTCAAAACAATTAAACACAGTCAAGATGTCTTCACGTTGCGTCTGGGCTTTGGTGCAGCGCATGACTTTTGTTTTGGTGGTCATTTGCAGGCGGAGGTTTGTGAACGTCAATCCTAATATAGAAACCCTATGCTACCTGTACTCTGGTTCTAGCGCTAATCGGGGATTTCCTCTAATCTCGTCAAGGCACTACTTTGCTCACACGTGTCCGTGGCATTGGCCTCTCGCCTCGAGTTAATCGCTTCGTTGGCTCTCACTGAAAAACGAAACTTTTATTTTGACAACGTTCAATGTAATCAGCGTTTAACGATTTAAAAATATATAAGCCTATATATGTATTCGATCAATTGGAGGTGTAGGTACAATGACACAATTCTTAGCAGAAATCCGCATTTAAATATACAGTTTATTATTTAAGTATTATTTAACTATTTTGTCAGCTGCTCTGCTTTAGACGCCAAATTGATGTCAGTTGTTCTGGGAAAACGTCTTTCTGTCTGCGTGCTTCACTCTGCTGGAATGTCAGCAGCATCAGAGTTTGTACCTCCGTCACCTCCAGCATCACCATGACAACATTAAATCCCTTTTTCTGCATTAACATTTAGGAGTGGAGGGGGGGGCGCTGAGTCAACAGAAATGTTCCTCACACACACACGACGTAGCTTAGCCAATCACTCGAATGGCTTTTAAAAAGTACTAATTTCAAGGCCAGTCAGATTGGTCCCGGAGCTGGCCAGCCTATAGGGTGACCATGCAGTCCTGTCCTGCAGACCTTTCAGTCTCTGCACCTCTGTGTTGTTGGAACCACCGGCAGACTGGTAGTTTATAGAGAACCTTATGTGTTATGGCGCGCTGATCTCGTACATGTCCCTCCCTCCATCTCTCATTTGTATTTCACTTACCACGCACACACCCGTGTTGATCCACGCACATGCACGCACACACACACAGAAGTGCACTCAACCAGAGACATGAGCTCTCTCTCTCTCTCTCTCTCTCTCTCTCTCGCTCTCTCTCTCTCTCACTCACACACACACACACACAGAATCACACACAGAAGCACACTGAACCAGAGACAGGAGCTCTCTCTCTCTCACACACACACACACACACTCACGTCACACCCGTGCTCGTTATTGTCGTCTAATAAATCACGTGTATTGTGCCGTCTCATCACTTTGGACTGCGGGAGGCTGGAGTCCACTCAGCTGCAGAGCTACACACACACACACACTCACACACACACACACACACACATATATACACACATATATACACATATATATACACACACACACACACATACACATACACACATACACACATACATACGCACACACACACGGTGCCAGCAGCACGCACACTATAGCCTGGTATTGATGTACTAGTACTAGTACTAGTCAGCCTCTCTCTTACTGTCTTTATATCTCTCTATCTCTTTCTCTGTCTCTCTCTTTCTCTC
>OMKP01016236.1:2755-13081 GCA_900302375.1 Bathygadus melanobranchus
TTCTCCCAGAGAGAGAGAGAGAGACAGAGAGAAAGAGAGAGAGAGAGAGAGAGAGATGAATGGATTGGTGGTTGGATGGATGGAGAGGCGGAGGGAAGGGCAGTGAGAGATAAAGCATGTTATTAACCCAGTGATTTTCAGACTTAAAGAAAAAGATAAAAAAACAGCCTACTCTTTGGGATTCCTCCTGGCCTCAGCTGCTCATCTCTGTGTCCTGCTTTTGTGTTGGGTTAGGGTTCGTTGTGTGTTGGGTTAGGGTTAGTTGTGTGTTGAGTTAGGGTTAGTTGTGAGTTGGGTTAGGGTTTGTTGCGTGTTGGTTTAGGGTTTGTTGTGTGTTGGGTTAGGGTTATGGTTAGGTTGTGCGTTGGATTAGGGTTAGTTGTGTGTTGGGTTAGGGTTATGGTTAGGTTGTGTGTTGGATTAGGGTTAGTTGTGTGTTGGGTTAGGGTTAGTTGTGTGTTGGGTTAGGGTTAAGGTTAATTGTGTGTTGGGTTAGGGTTAGTTGTGTGTTGGGTTAGGGTTAAGGTTAATTGTGTGTTGGGGTTAAGGTTCATTGTGTGTTGGGGTTAGGGTTAGTTGTGTGTTGGGTTATGGTTAGTTGTATGTTGGGTTATGGTCAGGGTTAGTTGTGTGTTTGGTTAGGGTTAGTTGTGTGTTTGGTTAGGGTTAATTGTGTGTTGGGTTAGGGTTAGCTTTGTGTTGGGTTAAGGTTAGTTTTGTGTTGGGTTATGGTCAGGGTTAGGGTTAGCTGTGTGTTAGGTTAGGGTTAGTTGTGTGTTGGTTAGGATTAGTTGTGTGTTGGTTTAGGGTTTGTTGTGTGTTGGTTTAGGTTTAGGGTTCATTGTGTGGAGGGGTTAAAGTTAGTTGTGTGTTAGGGGATGGGTTCAGGTTAGTTATGTGTTGGGTTACAGTTAGGGTTTGTTGTGTGTTAGGTTTGGGTTAGGGTTAGTTGTGTGTTGGGTTAGGGTTAGGGTTTAGGGTTAGTTAGTGTGTGTGTTGGTTCTCATCACTGATCTTTTGAGCCCAAGCAACGCTTTTCACAAGTCAGATTAATCTGTGTCCCACCAATTACTATAACATGTCTATTTTATATGTTTTTCTTGAACCCTTGAATCTATCTATTCATTCATTAAAACATTTAACAATTAATTCATATATTTTGGGTGTAGGGTTAGGGTTAGGGTTAGGGTTAGGTTAGGGTGTATTAGACACTCTTACTACAACACTTTACCAAATTATTGTATTCATACAATATTTACTTGTTTAGTTGTTACAGCTAATCCATTGTAAATTATTGCTGTTGTAGCAATTGACCCTGCTACATGCTACTAAAGTGGCTTCTGCTGGGCTCCTCCAACACCAGGACACAGGAAGTTGTTGAATGAACCGGTTTATTGTCGATTTTGATAGTTTTTGCAGGCAAAGCAGGTGGTAAAGTGGGTGACATGTCAGTGCTCTCTTGAGTGTGTGTGGTGATGGCTGGTTTAACCTGTATGCATTGATTGGCCAATGCATCACAGGTGTACAGCCTCACCCAGCCCCAGACTCTGGGGCTGCTTAAACCAGCCACCAACCACACACACTCTACAGCTGTCTTTTCATGAGTGTAAGGCTTAACCCATGTGACACTCTCTCTCTCCTCCTCCTTCATCATTACCTCTTCTTCTTCTCTTCTTCTCCTTTACCCCTGGCCTCCTCTTCTCAATCCATTCCCAACCGCTGTGGTGCAGGTCAGTGTGTGTGCCTGTATCCATTTGACTTTATTGTGAGTGTGTGACTGGAGATAAAAAGCCTATGAAAGGCAAGCGTGAATATGACGTGTGTGTGTGTGTGTGTGTGTGTGTGTGTGCACGCTACCGGGGCTCATTACTGTTTCTCTCGGTGCTGTGGTCTGTAAAGCGTGGCGGTCCGGCCCCAAAAATATGCACATGACTTTAACAACAAACCCCACCATACAATATTAATGATGAGATTTAAACAAAGAAAAACGCACACAAAATGGCAAGAAGGCTAGCCCAGATCTTTAAAGCTCTCATGTGAAAAATAAGGTGACAAATGGCGCTCACTTTGGTTGCTTTTGGTTGCTGGCAGGGCCAGGGCGTGTGGCCCCGGGCACAGAGACACCCTCACACAGACGCACATAACCATTGACATCTTGATTTTAAGCACTTTCATCGACAATGTTGTAAACCTCGGGTTGGCTGTGTGTTTCCGCTGGGCAAAAACACTACGACATTACCACTACTAGAAGAGAGCTGTGTGTGTATGTGTGTGTGTGTGTTTGTGTGTGTGTGTTTGTGTGTGTATACGTTGGGGGGTTATGGACATTGAATACATCAAAGTGGATGATGTACGTGTGTGTGGGATGATGTACGTGTTACTACTCCTTGTTTTTGCAATGCTCCTCATCATTTATCACACTATTACCCCCCCTCTCGTGTTCATCCATCTGATGCTTCAAGAACATTAAAGACTTCTGCTGTGACGGCCACGGCAATGCAACCAAGACTTCTGTTGACTTCATGCAATTTCTGCCAGATGCGTAGTGTGAAATTAAGCATGCAGTTGATGTAAGCGCCGCAGCAGGGATTCCCAGCTCCTTCAAACAATACCAGCTCATACACACGCCATGTTCCTTTTGTTTGGCTCGCTATCTGCCAAACTAAACCAATTTTCCAGCGAGTCTCTCTGGATTAAAAAAAAGGTGTGATGTGGTTTCCCCATGTGGTCTCCATGTGCGCCCCCACTACCGTTCCGTACCCTAATATGATAAGCTGAACCAACGCCAGGGGGCATGGAAGGGGGTTGGGGGGGTTTGAAATATATTTACATCATTTCCCCACGCAATGAGTTAACATAGTATAGTCATTTCCCTTTATTATAATATTCTGTTTGATCGAATGAAAATAATGGACCACATTTTAGTTTTTTCTTGCATTTCACATCTCTCCAGTCTGGATTTGTGTGTGTGTGTGTTTGTGTGTTTAGGTCTGTACAAATGCTTGACAGTTCTTAGAGATTGTGTATGTGTGTGTGACTAAACTGCCTACACTTTCCAAGTGGTCATTTTGTCTCAGATGTGTCTCCATATTATGCCATTGAAATTCGTACTTTATTATTGAAGATGTTTCTTTTAAATCCGTTGGCCTATACGAAAACAACCATAGTTGTCACAGTAGAACTGTAAAAGAAGCAACTAAAAGGTGTTAGGGGTATCCTGACCTATTCACAGGTTACCTCTTCTGTTCCATTGTAATTGCTGATGTTGCTAATTGCTATAATGCACACACACACACACGCACCTCCTCCTCTCTCTCCAGTCTCTCGCTCTTTCCCTGCTCCATGGGCTGGAACACTGGCTCCAAAGGACCTCTGCTGTGAACAAGGGTCAGCCTCCGTACGTGAGCGTTGTCCTTCACTCCATACAGGAGAAAGAGTAGAGAGATAACAAAGAGAAAGAGAAAGGTTCTCTGACCCCTAACTATCTCTTTCTCTCTCTTTTTGTCTCTGTTATATCTTCATTCATCTTCCTCTGTCCCTCTCACTCCCACAATCATGTGAAGCATGTGACATTTAGTACAGGAACTTCCCTACGCAATATCTTGCAAGATATACAAACTCAATGTCAATGAATGTTGATGCCTCTGTGATGTCAGACAAATAGCTGCGTATTAGGGTGTTTGATTCACAGATAAAAGGTCCTGGGTTTGAATCCCAATGTCCTACTGTAGGCATTCTTAAAGCAAGATGCACCGCTTCCCACTGTTTAATGAAATTGCAACACATACCTATATGCATAAGAGAACAAGTCCATCAAGAGAATGTACAATTGTATATTTACACATTTTAAGAGATAAGTGAAACTCACCAGTTTAATTTATTGAACCAAAACGAATAACATTTCACCCATCAGACATAGGAATACATGCACCATGAAAAAAACAATATTGCTGGCAAATGTCAACCCATCTTTTCTTTTAATTCTTGAAAGGGGAACAGTGCTCAGTTTGGATAAAGTTGAAGTCTCAGCGGCAAGTAGTTCAAGTGGTTTAATGTGATATCGGGTACAGCCTGAGAGAAATACTGGACACTGTCCCATCCTACACAAGATTTATTTATACTTGACAACACATGAACATTATACAATGGTGACGCATTTTACTTTTAGGTTTGATGAGCACCACATGTAAGTGTTCCATGTAACGACCATACTTGACATCTGATGGACATCCTTGACCTCTGTTAAAAGCTGACCTCCTATACCATTATTCTCAAAGAAACGGCCCGAAAGGAATCTGATACAAAAGAGAGCACAGTCACACCAAATAGAAATAGAAACAGGTGTATGCTTATGAGAATAATATAAATGTATTAGAATATATTGTTATTGTGTATAAATCAATCCTCCATTTTTTATAAAGGGACAGGAATAAACAAAAATCTGGCCTGTCAATCAGCATCACCCAAAATGTAGCACTTAAAAGGGCCACACACAAAATCCAGGCAGAAACCCGATCATCCCTGCACCTCTATGACCAAACATCTCGTCCCACAATTGACTAGAGACGAGTAAGAGGACCAAAGGGTAACCTACACTATTGCCAGAACACACTACAGTAAAACCCTATTGATGAAAGACTAAACAAATTGATTTGAAGTTACAATGTATTCAATAAAGACAAGGTATAGTATAATAACCAAGGTAATCTATTAAGCTAACTATACCACTTTTACTGAAGATAGTATCATAGCCATATAACTGTGTAGAGAGAATAAGATTATGTGTCAGTTATGGGTGTCCTCGACTAAGATTTTGCATGGGTGAATCTGATTCGTCAGGCCAGACCCATCGTTGGCGAATTGTTGAATCATATCTCCTATATTTTTTTTATATATGCAGCTCAATGATGCCTAATTTTGTGTGACTTCTGCGTGGTTTAAATGATTGAGAATAGTCAATTGTCTTTCAGGGTGTTCAGCTGTCTATAGGTGCGGCAGCAGCTCAGGAGGTAGAGAGGTTGTCTGTCAACTGCAAGATTGTTGGTTCGATCCCCAATTGCCCTTGCACTATATGCAGCAAAATCAACAAAATGTTTTGGGACGTATGGGACCACCAGCTTAGTCAGTGATAAAAATAAACATGCTACCATAGCTAATGTTACAAAGCATAATCATTGTCCCCTGTCAAAAGCCCAAATGTTAAAAGCTGCTAAGAAACTCGACAATCAATAATAATACAATTTCCTCAAAAACATTGGTTGCATAATTGGCATATCTACTCTAGTTAATGTAAATTAACATGCATTTTGTTGAAAATGTCATTCAGTGAGCTCATACTTTAAGCTCATAATTCTATGGTGTCACACTATACGACTGTAATTACAGTATTGTTGAAAGGTCTATGTTATTTAATGTTTGTGTTGGTTAAAAGGCTATTTCAACTTTTGATGGGTAGTGCATCTTAATGATATGTACATTTGTACATATCATTGTGCATGTACATTTGAGGTACCATCGGTACATTGTACTACATTGTTGTCTCATTAGTTTGTGAAATAAATGCACACAATTCATCAGAATGCAGGAAGTCTTTGGAACAAATATTTTCCTGGTGGGGGACCCTCAGACCCCTCACTTAAAAAGTGGCCTGACTGGGACTATATTACTCACTATATTTCCCTATTTCCCAGCCTGAATGATTTTCCCAGTCCGGCTCTGTTTCATGCCATCCCTGTCTTTGGGTTTGTGCATTTGGGTCCACTCGTTCATATCCTTAACAGAACGATCTGGCCAAAACATGGACCCAGCTGAACCTGAAGATCTTCGTCAAGCTATCATGAAGCAGGGATTCCTTCTTGGAAAGCATGATCACATTCTGCAGGAGCTTGCAGATAACATGTCGGAGATTTCTCATTCCCTCAGAGAGCTCCATGTTGCCCAAGCTTCCCAGGCTGCCACGGCTCCTCCCAGTTCGGTTTCGAGTTCTGCAACAATGTTATGTGAACCTTTTGTCCCGGTTCCAGAGCATTATGATGGTGATCTGGGTATGTGTTAGCCATTCCAGACGCAGTGTTGATTTGTGAACAACAGCCTATGACCTCCTCCAACAATTGCTCTCGTATCACCTATTTAATTGGAGAATTACAATTAGAAGCGCTAGCTTTGGTGTCAGCTGTATAGGAGCGTCAATTGGCAAAATGCTTCTCCTATCACACATTTAATGTTGTCTCAACTCAAGTTGCAGCAAGAGAACAGTGGAAACGTGAGTGAGAATCGGAGAGAGGAGTGCCAGCATGAGTTTGTTACATGGGACTGCAGAAAGCGTAGCTTTGTGTTATCTAAAAGATTTTCAAAGTCGTGGCTAAATATTTAGCTGATTTCAACAATGTGAGATTTCAGAGCAAGACGTCTCCTTGAGAAAGACTTGGTTGGACACAATACCAAACAGACTGGATCAAG
This sequence comes from Bathygadus melanobranchus, assembly GCA_900302375.1. NCBI lineage: Eukaryota > Metazoa > Chordata > Actinopteri > Gadiformes > Macrouridae > Bathygadus > Bathygadus melanobranchus. Next base: position 9,215 of record OMKP01016236.1, read on the forward strand.
CGAAAGGTAAAGATAAAAGTTTTATTTCTCTGTAGAGATCCTTTCCATAATGTTGTCAGATACTTATAATAACAATCTGAGCCTGTCAGTGGCAAAAACAAGCGCTTTAGAGGATTTATAATGATGGGGACATTTAAAAAAAAAAATAGGTCCAGGTTGAAAAATCCCAAAGTTACCCTTTAATGGCAGTGTGTTTGTAATGCTTGTATCAAACCTGCAATGATCAAGTTGAACGCGGGTGGGTGTGGTTAGTATGTTGAATGCGGGTGTGGGGGTTAGTACGTTGAATGTGGGTGTGGGGGTTAGTATGTTGAATGCGGGTGTGGGGGTTAGTATGTTGAATGTGGGTGTGGGGGTTAGTACGTTGACTGTGGGTGTGGGGGTTAGTATGTTGAATGTGGGTGTGGGGGTTAGTACGTTGAATGTGGGTGTGGGGTTAGTATGTTATGCCTCTTGTGATTTCGTAACCTATAATGATACGTTCGTTGTATGTGTTTGAGTGTTTGATATAATGTTCATTACGATTTTTTTTTAAAACTAGCAATGCATTAAACTGTACCCCTCAAATGCTTCCCAAACCCTTTGCAAGGATTTAACCACTTATGCTCTCGATTTCACACACACACACGCACGCTCACACACACACACACACACACACACACACACACACACACACACACATTTAGCAGCCCCCATCCTGGGGAGCATCAGGAGCTGTCTCTGGGGGATTATGTGAATAAAGACTCTTTCTGGAGTCATCTGTTTTCCTTCTGCTGTCGACTATGGGCAGCACCTTCCATCTCTTCTCCCTTCCTCTAAGTCCCTTTTTGGCAAAGCCTGGGCAGGGTGTCTTTGCAGAAGGCGGTAGAGAAGACAGGCAGGCTATCTTGTTTTCTGTCTACACAGCAAAATGTACAAATAAAAAAAAAGTACGAAAAAAACGGCTCATTTCGGCAAAGCTGCCACATTCGCGGCAAATAAGCTCTGATACAGATTTTGGTGAGGTGAACTCCCAGCTGCGGAAGCGTTCAGTGCAGTTGTTGTACCACCCACTGTGTAAAAACTAAGCTAAAAAAAAGCTAGCATAGCTAGCTGGCTCATTATCCCCCCTCTCGAGTGCAGAAGAAAAACATTATTTACAACGTGCTTTAAAGGGGAAACATCAAGCTTGCTATTTCCTAATATGAGGAAGTTCTGCTTTATACACGTGTTGTGAAACAAGCGCGGTTTGCAACATAAAACCGTGATTGGAAACAACAACAACCATTTCCGAGGGAAACAAACGCGGAAAACTCAGACCATTGATGTCATTGGTTCAGAACTTGCATTCTCCATTATATAAACAATCTAAAAAAAAAATATGAAAAAGAGTGAATACTCCGGTACGTTGCCACATTTGGCAAAGTGGTACCTTGAAAATATTCAGTGTTTTGCAGTCAAAGTAATATTTTCAAGACAAAAAATCAGTTTCACCACCCAGACTACTTTGGATTATAGCAAGCAACCAACGCGGTCATACTGGTGAATGGTGAATGTTTTTTTTACGATATCTTCCACTCGATGTTCAATGAATGGGGAAATAATTGGCAGGACGTAGAGTGTGAGCACTACATTTGACGAAGTCTACGTGCTCCGTTTGTAGATATTTATAAAAAGGCCCACAACCTCGGGGAAATTGTTTGTTTGACACCAACTAGTTCCAAGCAGTTGCCCAAGTTGGAGATATTGGATTTTACTTTACTTGCTTTACTAATCTCTGACTCGGAAATAAAACTGATAAAACAAGAACGCGTTTTCCCACTCTGAAGGTGGTATTTGCAGTTATTTCAACATGGTGTGAACGGCCCATTATCCTCACCTTTTCTCTCTCTCTCTCTCTCTCTCTCTCTCTCTCTCTCTCTCTCTCTCTCTCTCTCTCTCTCTCTCTACGGACAGAGGACCAGCCTCTGCACTGTTACTTCAGTCAGCTCAAACTCAACCATCTGCTGATCATGGAGCTGCCTGCCTGTAAGACCCCAGCCCCAAGGAGAGACGTCCTGGGCAGTGGATGCCTGCACGTATGCCCCAGTCAGGCGCAATGGGCCACGTGCAACGCCTGTCTTTCACCCGTAACCCACTGCAAGCTAAGTCCATCTCCTGCTCCCCCCACCCCTGTGTGTTCCTGCTGCTACTGGGGCCTGGTGGCAGTGGGTGGAGGGCAGGGGGAGCAGATATGCTTGGACGTAGGGCTGGCAACTCTGGGTGTACTGTTGGTTACGGAGGAGTTGGCCCACAACTCCACCACACTACTGCTAGCCCAGCACCTGCACTGCCCTGGAGGGGCTGCGCTGGGGCCAGGGGCCGGACGGCCAGGCGGAGGGACCTGACCTACTGATGATAGTCCTGCATGGAGGACCTCTAGCCCTCAAGTTCAGACTGGGTAAGTAGCACAACAGGTTTATTTAGTCGTTTTTGTGTTTGTGGTGATAACACTCCTTTATGTATTTGTTTATGTCATGCTTTACTGAACTGTGCCCATTCGGAGCACTTTGACTTGAATGCCTTACATTTGATGTCAATAATGCAAGTGTAACTGAATAGTGGGCAGGCTTGCCTTGATGCTGGTGAAATACTTCAGTAGCTTCCACCCGAGTTCACCTCCACAGGATTTGAACTGATGTCCTCTTTCCTTCCACAGCATTAGCGCCAATGGCTTAGCCCACTCGACAAATGGGCGGCCTATTTCTACAGTCAAGCGGGCGTATTTATCTTCTGTTGTTTTCCTCATTCTTCAGAACATCTTTGGATGTTTGGAAGTCATTATACACAACTACACATTCTTGTCAGGAAAATATCAAAACGTTAATTAATATCCATCTCAAAATCAGCTAATAAACAGGATAGTAGGGTTAACAGGCCTACACAGAGAACGGAAATAGTAGTAGGAAATTGTAATTATGGTAGACCAGGATAACGCTACAATTCATGACCCTCTCTGCCTAGAAATGCCATAGCTTCATTCAGCTGCACCTTCACTGCAATGTGAATGGATGGATTTTGGTCACTGGCTTGGCCATGTGAGTGTACGGTTATTGGTCACTGCTTGGCTACAGAGACAGGAGGGAAAATAGACTCCACCCTCCTGTCTACTCATTTTATGACATGAATCACAATTAGTATTATTGTTTACATGATGATTGGTTGTTTTCATGGACAGCTGAATTGTGCGTCGTTTTAAATGTGCTGCTGCAAGGAATTGTGGTACGGCATTAAGCACCTTTCCTTAGCATTTAAAGAATGAAACCATCTCTATCATGGCTGCCACTTAGATAATTCCAGGTCATTTCACTCAGCCAGTCCCCCAGTGCAGGCTCAACCAATTTAAGAACTGCATCAGTGTTTCTTATGCGAGATGTGGCAAAATACAGTATATTTTCATTAGGCTAGGTATATTTACATATGTCTTATCTACCTATCATTAGACCTCTCGTTCACCCACATAGCTGACACTCTCCACACAACATGTTTTAGACAACCTGCAATGCTATTTTAAAACCTATTAAAACCATTCAAGCTATAGTATATTATCAATATCAACTGAGGCTAGAGGCAGCAGATATGATCAATAGTTCCAAGTGTTCTAATGTTCTTTAGCCTCTTTCAGCTATTTTTTCTCGTACATAGTGTACTTTGCGCAATCGTTTACATTGTTTTTATTATTTAGTCAAAATGTTTTGTAGAATACTGTGTGTTTGTGGTTGGTGGCTGGTTTAAGCAGCCTCATGTGGCCTGAGTCAGGCTGATTAGTCTGGGGCTGGGTGAGGCTGCACACCTGTGGTGAATTTGCTAATCAATACCCACAGGTTAAACCAGCCATCACCACATACA
>OMKP01016243.1:1203-12624 GCA_900302375.1 Bathygadus melanobranchus
CCTATCATACTACTAATCATTCTACTTCTACCAATGGTACTTACAATAGTACTTTCTACTAGGCCTTGGTTCAAACTGTATCACTTTAGTTTAGCTATCTGTTTAACTCTTAAACCTTTTTGGCATTCAAATGGTTTGTATGTTTATATTGTTATTAGGGTTGCAAAATTCCGGGAATTTTCAAAGTTGGAAACTTTCCATGGGAATTAATGGGAATATATGGGAATTAACGGGAATATATGGGAATTAACGGGAATAAACTGGGAATTTTGGGTAATTTATACTACTGTATTTACCTTTCACCTTTACAGACATAAATATAAAGATTTTGTTTTGTCATAAGCACCCATGCATGCGAACATTCCTAATACACCCCCCCCGGTCGGTCTGTACTCCGGTCATATCCTCAGCAATGTTTGTACAACTATGTACAATTAATTCTACCAATCGAGGTGGGAACCGGGTTAGGGGGGGCGCGGAAATATTTCCAATTACCCAAGGGGGGCCTGACTGAAAGAGTTTGAGAACCACTGAGCTAAACAATTGCAATAGTCTTCAAAAATATTGTACAATTGATGGATAATGGATGAATAGAAATAGGCTAGATGAATAGATGAACACTCCTCAATCAGCATGCTAAATCAAACTATAAACTACATTCTCTTGTAACCAGGAAAGTTAAACCTAAATCCCCTAAAAAAAACCTACATTTGATTTATTTAATTAATTTATTATTTTTTTCTTTGGGCTAACTTTTGCAACAAAAAGGTCATAAAAAGAGGCCAAAATTCCCAAGCTTAACTTCCCGTGGTAAATTTCCGGAAATTTCCCGGAAACTTTCCACCCCTTTGCAATCCTAACCACAACACCTCCATATTTCCTGTTATAACACATTTTCAGTGTATCGCCGTCTTTCTGTGCACGTGTGTGTGTGTGTGTGTGTGTTGCAGCGTATAGAACAAATGTGGCACCATTCAATTTACCAGAACAGCGAAAATGCCCTACTGACTACAAACGGAGAGAATAACTTTCACCAGCACGAGTGGGTGTGCGTAATGCCTGCCTGTTGTGCTTTTTTGTGTATGCTAATGTACTTAAAGCACACAATGTCTGCAATAAACACTCCACAATAAAGTGATCTACTGTAGGGAGTGAAAGGCAGCGGGCCTAGCAGTGTTAACTGCTGGAATCTGACCGGGGATGGCGTGAAATGTCAGAATATCTGTTTTGAAATGATTGTATTGTATGAGACAATTTAGCTTTTAGACTGATCCCACCCAATTTCTGACCAATCAGGGCATCTATTTTCTGATTGTTTCGGGGAATCCATCTTGCCTGTCAATCACAGCTAAGCTCCACCACAGGTGTGTCAATGAGAAACACTACTTAATGATGAAGCACATGTATGTAAGTCTTTACATACATGTGCTTTACATACCTTTAAAATTACATTTATTCAGTGGACACCTACACATGACAGCAACCTGTTCCATGACACTATTATTCAATTACATTTTCAGCTTTACAAATGTAATTTCATTCCAAATATAAACCCCAATACACCATGCCATTTTTACAAAAAACGAAATTGATAATGAATGAGAAAATGCCAAAAAAACACCAATAATTGGTGCAAGAGCCCCCCACATTCTTGTGTACACTGTACTGTACTTCTTGTTCTGATTCTCATATCCCTCTACAACACACACGACTCAACCTGTCAATACATGAGCAGAACGCCTCAAACCAAAGGCATCAACGTCACATTCTGCACCAACCTCTAACCTTAAGCTGTTACCCTGCTACTGCCTGACCTCATCTTTAAAATAACTCTTTTGCTAGTTCTATTTTGACGTTAGCTAACTGACGTCAGTTAGCAATAGTTTAGAGAGACATTTTTGTTGACAAGAGACACCCAGCTACCACACACAAGAGGACAGCAAGATTAGAGCACACACTGGATGCATGCCGCATATACATTACTTATTTGTATTCTTCCTATATCGTGACAAATCACACCACTGCAAACTGAGGCTCCACGATGCCATTGGTCCAAATCAAATGTAAGCTCAAACTCAAGCTCAGGCAGAAATATACAGCAAATGGGTGGTTGACGTGATGACATTTTTGGACCTTTGGGCCAGATTTGTCCATAGATGGTGCTATAGTCAGCGTTTGAATGTCAAATCTTCAAAGCGGTCTTCAATCTTCAATCTTCAAAACAGATGAAACTTTCTCACTGCAACCCATGGGGACAGACCCTTCACACCACTACTTGAACAGACACCCACACATAAATAAATGACTTATTTATATAGCGCTTTTATCCAAAGCGCTTTACATTGCCTCACATTCACCCATTCATACACCGATGGCGGTGTCAACCATGCAAGGCAACAACAGCTCGTCAGGAGCAGTTAGGGTTAGGTGTCTTGCTCAGGGACACATCGACAATTAGCTAGGTGGAGCCGGGGATCGAACCAGCAACCTTCCGATTTCCAGACAACCGTCTCTACCTCCTGAGCTAGTGCCGCCCCACATAAACTCATTCTGAGTCCTAAATTGGAATAGCTTCTTATAATTTAAGCAATCAGATTAAAGATTAAAGAATATATGCACATTCGCAATGTTTAAATGGCTATGATCACAATGGCGTAGGGTTGGCGGTCTACAACGGCTAAAAAGAGGAGATTCTATAGTATAACCATGCCAAATTTCTATATCTCCAAAAACAAAGTGGATGCATTCAGTTCGCCTATCTGGCTGGGTCTTAAATGATAACTTAAATGATTTTTCAACCTAGACCCCATTTTCCCATCATTTAGGGTCTAACTGACTAATACAGACACAAATGTATGACATTGGTCCAGTATTAGTATAGTAGCCGTCAGTTGTGAAACAGCTGCATTGTAATCCTTTGGGGCAATAATGCCCATCCATGTACATCTCTAAAAGTGTTTCCTTTGCCACTGACTCAGATTGTTATGTTAAGTGTTTGACAACATGATGGAAATGGTCCCTACAGACGTTTTGTCTTTACCTTTCGCTGACCCGGTCTGTTTCTTAATGTGTCTCCTACAAAGCGAAGTTGTGTGGTGTCTGAGGTATCATCCCTGGACACATCAAGATCGCCAATATCGTGCAGCAACAGGTCCCACTCTCTACAATATCGGCATTCTTCCTCTGTGGGCATAGGGTTACAGCACTCACAGGAACACCACCAGTCTCCCAAGGTTTGCAGCATTGCAGCAGCTCGTTCACCCTCTCTCTCTCTCTCTCTCTATCATCTCTCTCTCTGATCTCTTCGTCCATATATTCTGGCTCAAATAAATACAGGTGGCCATTGAATTCTACGGAATCATCTACGGTTTCGAAATCATCCAACACAATAAACACTTGCTGGTCACATTTCCACTGTTGTCGTCCTGCAACAACTCAACTCCCATGAATCCCAAGATTTCAAAGTGAAACTTCTCCTTACGGGAGACACAATAACAAATAATAATAAAAAATAATAAACAGACCAAATCAAGCGAAAGGAAAAAACTTTAGTCTGTAGGAATTTCCATCATGTTGTCAAACACGTATAACAATCTGAGCCTGTCAGTGGCAAAGGAATCACTTTTAGAGATGTTCATGGATGGCCATAATTGGGGAAATTATGCCCATTTCAGCCGTTTCACGACTGACGGCTGAAGCGTTCTCGCTCAATACTGGACCAATGTCATAAATGTGTGTCTGCATTAATCATTTAGACCCAAAATTATGGGAAAATGGTGTCTAGGTTGAAAAATCCTGAAGTTAGCCTTTAAATGGGTACACACAAGCTACCCAGCAGTATGTAAAGTAATGTAAGTAACACATTAATACATCAATAATGATTATTATTATCAACATTTTCAATGCAGGACTTTTATTTGTACGAGTATTTCTACAGTGTGATATTACTTTAAGAGAATAGAAGACTTCATCCACAACTAATAATAACACGACAAAATTGAATTATCTATATCTGTAATTGAGTTTGAATAGAAGTCAATGGTAAACGTTGACTTGTTGCAATTAAGTTAGATATCTGCAATTCAAATTTCCACTTGTAAGAAATTAATTGTTGATATAAAAAACATTTTAACTAATGAGAAATTAATTGTAGATATCTTTAATTGGAATTGTCACTAGCGAAAACTACATTACGGATATGTTGGCTTGGAGTTATAACTAGTCAAAAATGTATTGTTGTAGCAACAAAAATGAATTGTTGCTACAAATGCTATTACCCCGACTGATTAAATGTTAAAAGGGCTTGCCATATTTTGACATGTCGAAACGTCATTTACATTGAAAACGAAATCGCTACTAGTCATCCATACTGACTAAATGTTAAAGGGGCTTACCATACCCCCCACCCCTACATACACCCAAGATAAACTAAAAGGGTTGTAATTAGAAGGGGGAAAAAAGTGTTTGCGCTGTAAAACAGTTTCCAGCAGCTGAACAAGGGAGTGTGCTATTTTGGGGGGCAGAGAGAGTAGCCAAAGCAATGACAGGCCAGCTATATTTCCACTGCTCCAGGAGAAAGGGGGAGGAGGGAGCTGTATGGAACCGTGCGTGTGTGATGGGAAAGATGCCTGAGCAACACGGTTAGAGATCAAAACTGCTTAACGTATTCATAAAGTTACAACCATCGCGTACATGGATTCAACATAGCCTACACGCTGAGATGTTTCACAAGTTCCTCTATGCACTGCTCACACACCGCTGTTGTGACACCCGAATTTCCCCTCGGGGGCAAGCATAGCATTACATAATTGTACTTTGACTAAACTATGCTGGGTGGTGCTATTATTCCGGCATATATGACATTATCGTGTAGCCGTAATACGGAGGTATCCAACGTATTTAGAAGTATACTATAGTTTGTTCAAACAAAGTCACACAGGCATATCGCACAAACTATCTTGTTGCATAAAGATAGTTTTAATACAGCTCAAATCGGTCTGTCATATACACCTTTTCGTGGTTGTGTTTAGCACTAAATTATTGAGGCATCGTAACTTTGTGACACAGCAACACAGACGTGGAATCAACAGTTGGAGTTAGCATTAGCAGCTCAGGCTAACTGAGTGAGCGCAGCTCTGATTACCTCGGCGGTCCGCAGAGAGGGTCTTTTCTTCAAAGCTTGTTTGAAAGAAGTTTCCATTGCTCCGGTCATTTTCATTCTTGACCCGGTTTTGAAGTCCAAAGGAATGTAACCCCTTGTAATGTAACGTTCTTGTATCCTGAGATATCCCGCTAAACTCACATCCCGTAGGTCTTCTTTTTCCTCCTCGCCAAGCTCCTCGATCACGTCAATCAGTTCAAAAGTCACAATCCAAAGTCCGGTTACTTGCGTTCGAGGAAGCGCCGAACCCTCTCAATTATAATATATGTCAAAATAATAGTATATACACATCTTCTGTAAGAAATTATCTACTTCAGTAGAGAAACCCAGGAGTTCAGATTTAGATCCCTCCTCCTCCAAAGCTGTTGAGAGAACATTTTACGATCCTCCCTCCCAGACAGGACTCTTCCTGTCCTGACTCCTGACAGCAGTCCACGGCCTTTCCAACGATATCTCTCACTTTTACAATTATTTTAGCCATAGTAGATCAATGTAAACCAGTGGCGTGTGACGTGTCCATACTAATGTATTGGGGATGGCCCGAGAATGACACAGAACACCTTTGCGAATGAATGTAGACAATAAAAATAACACATTGGGGCATTTACTTTGCATATCTATTTTTTTTTTAATTGTATTGATCTTCCCAAGAATTAATAGTCAAGATTAAATTAATAAATTTTAAGTGGACCAAGAACACACAGACTCTGGTGAAATCCCTTAGGCTATATCAGCTTTTTATTGCACAATATTCCCATAAAATTGGGAAAAGGATAATTCAAAAAAAGTACCAAATCTTAAAAACAATCTGTACAAATAAATGGAAGTAAATCAATTATATACAAATCACATGAACAGTTAAACACACATGGCCAAGTAAATCATGTATTCATGTTGCCTAAAATAAGTAGTCCAGATATAATTTTCTCAAAGCTTAGCCAAATGACCAGCTGAAAACAAATACAAAGCAGATTCCTTGACAAGGTTTATCCTATCCAGCATGTGGAAGTTTTGATTCATTGACACCACATGCCATTTGAGGCTGCTACAATCAACCAAAGAAAAAAAGAAATGAATGTCCATTGAATATATGTTTGTAGCCAATATAGGACTTGATACACCACACATTGCACCAAAAATGTCAGGTTAAATCTGATATAGCGCAGGTGAAAGAGCTCATTCCTATGCCTGCACTTAGAAATACGGTCTGTAATCTTCCACTGCATGGACAATCTGGTTCCCTTTTCATATGTGTAGAATTACACAGAGTGGAGTGAGTAGACATGGAAGGTCATTGCAGTGGATATGGCTAGCATTCTTTTGTTGAATTTGAATACATTTCTTATTTACAGTGGATGTTATGTATACATTAATTGTACAGCCAAATATATCCAGGTGCAGCCACAGAGACTCCCCCACAGTCTTAATGTCAGGACATCTCCATGCAAATTTTATAGCTTTGGATAATTTAATAAACAAAAATAATGCATTGAGTAATTGAATAATTGTGTACAAATTACTGTTTCGCAATTAATAAAAAAGATCCAATCTTTGTCAATTTAAACTGGTATGCTCATTGATGTGCTTACCTTCCACTTTAGTGGAGAGGAAACCTATTTGAGGTCATTACTTAACATGACCTAACTGGGGACACTACAGACATTGAAGAAGCCTCATATTGTTCCTATTCATATCATATTCAAAATAGATATTATATGTAAGTAGTCCTTGGCGTTTAAACAATTGTGCTTCCCTTTTTATTCAACTTCATGCAATAAAAAACATTTATTCTAGATTTTATTTATAAATGCTATAAATGTATCCTGTGGCCCTGTGAGGCATGTTTGTAAAAGTGCTCTATAAATAAAGTTTCCATTATTTGTGGTACGCTCAGGGCCTGAATGTTTGCCTCTGCATCACACTCTCTGAAGTACTCCTACATACATATTGTCTGGCTGGCATGGTGTTGAGACCATAATAAGCAATAACAGCTGCATTGCTTGCTGATAATAATTAAAAAGATTAAATTCATTAAGGGCTGGTCACCAGGACTGGCCCCTCCAGAGCTTAAACATCATGACCAGAGCACAGGAAGATACAAATTAAAATACAATTAAATGTTTTGTTGTTTCTTACAAATTGGTGCTGACCCCATGGTATAGTTACCACTGACCAAATCAAAAAGCATAATGTTAATATTTTATAGCCAAGTCAGCCAACTATACTTCCTGGTTGTACTGACATTCCCTTGAGTGTCTGTTCCTACTCTCTCATGTACTCAAACACACCCCCATACACACACAAATACTGCTTCTGCGAGATTACAATAAAAAATGTAAAGACAAAAATGAAAAAAGCACAATTTGGTACAGGTATACCTCCATAAATTCCTATCTGATACTTGAAAATATACATATATATATATATATATATATAAAAAAATAATCCATCATCATGACCCCAAAACACTGGCAATGCAACAAAGAGTCAGTCAGTCAGTCAGTCAGTCAGTCAGTCAGTCAGTGTGTGTGTGTGTGTGGCTTATGTTTCCACAATTGTGAGGAAACAAAGGAAAGAGGAAGAGGAGCCCCTTTAAGCAAAATTAACTTTCCTTTTTGTAAATGAGAGTAAAGCAGAGATGTGTTTTTCACGCAACACGGCCAGAGCGGACATTAAAATGGAATTTTTGTACCTTCATGGATTTTGTTTATGCAGTGAAATATGAATGGGTCATATATTTTCAACCCTTGCATTGTGGTCCAAGGTAGTATGATTCTTATGAGAAGAATGTCATAGCATACCCTTACAGCGATTGAAACCAGTTTTCAGCAAATGTAAAAATAAATAAAGAAAATAAAAACCCACCATGCAACAATTACTACCAAATGAAAGCAGAAATGATACTTTAAAAACACACATTTGCAGACACACATGTACCCCCTAAAATTTAGGGAAGTTCACTTGTAAACATGTGAGAACAAAATTGGCATGTGAGACTGTTCTCAGATATTTATTGTGGAGTACTTCTAGATTTAAGATTGTACAGAAATAGATGTAAAAAATAAAGTATTCATCGTAGATCACCAATATCATTATGGATAATAAACTATACTAATAATGTCTTTGGCTTGCATGTCCGAAAAAAAGTTTAACAAAATTATGTCATTTCAGGGGCTTTGTCTGTTCAGACTTGTATTTTATAAGCCCCTAGTGGCACAGTGCAACATTGCACCACTTTCTACTGCAACTACAGCCATTAACGATTTGATGTGGAGAGGCCCAGGAGGTTGTACTGGTTCGACAAGCTGTGCTCTGCACAAGCTCTCTGTAAGGCAACCAGCAAGTGCCTAAATGCCAGGAGGCAATGTCGGAGTAAGCGGTGCACCAAAAAACAGCCATTTGAGGGGCCACAGTTCAGTGGATTCCTATGCAACCCCTTTTGGCCGCTCGGTGGGTGGCTTTACAGTTTTATAGAAGGATCTGGGCCACATACGGGGAGTGAGTGCTAGCCACTGCTGCCAACAGGGGGAGGTCACTGGACTCAATTCTGAAAGAAGAAAGAAAAGAGGTCAGAATGTTATACATGATGCAACGTCTAGCACAATATGTATATTATCGAAAACCATAGAAAACATGTATATTAAAACTATAGAAATGCCACATTTTTTAAATGTCATTATGATGAGTGTCTTATTTAACATATTACAACCTAAGAACCTAAAAAATGTCGGATCAGATTGCAGGATTGAATGTAATTTAGCCTGTGTCCGTTTACTGCAAACACACACACGGTCTCTTACCCCAGAACCATGCTGAGCTCTTTGACGTGGACTCTAGTCTGACCCTTCAGGTACTCAGCAAGCATCTTACTCTTGAAGTAGATTTCCTGCAGCCGATCCTCAAGGTGCATTACACACTGAGAGGGGTGACAGTAATGCAGAAGGTTAGGAATTAGGTCCTCTAACCTTTTCCAACAGCAAAAAAAGATTTAAAAAGGTTGGGTTCAACACAATTTCTAAAACTGTATAGACAAGTATTATTCCGTCTTTTGTTGACGCACAGAAACACGCAGACATCTAACTCAGTTCAGCCTACTGTAAAGCTATGTGTGCCTTAGGCTTTGCCACATTTTTAGCAAGCACTTATAGAATGAGAAATAAAATATACAAAGGACATTAGAAGGTAATATTAAAGAGCTATAATTTGAGTGCCATTTTGTAGAAATGCCACAGCCATCTGTCAGCTATTAAAAATGGTAAATGGGTTATTTATATAGCACTTCTATCCAAAGCGCTTTACATTGCCTCACATTCACCCGTTCATACACCCATGGCAGTGTCAACCATGCAAGGCAACAACCAGCTCATTGGGATTGGGTTGGGTGTCTTGCTCAGGGACACCTCGACAATTACCTAACCGGAGCCGGGGATCGAACCACAAGACAACCCTCCTGAGCTAGTGCCGCCCTAGTGAGTGAAATGATCTGAGAATATCTCTGAGTTGACAGCGCCTGCCTCTGTATGAGCCAAGTCTGATTTAATGTATGATCAATCAGGGCAACCTGATTGGTTCAGGGAATCTATCGTCCTTGTCAATCACAGGTGCACTTCTCAATGATGGAGAAACGTGGGAAAGGTGCAGACAGGCCTGGGACTTTTTTTGGTTATTTATTTTCAAAATCTTGCTTTCTTGCTCTTTATCTCTCTCTTTCCAACTCTCGATTCTTACCTACAGCAGCTCTAATAAATTAATTTCCAGCTCACATGAAACAGTCACTTTCCTTCAAGAAAGGCAACTCACAAAGTTGGGCGAGAGGTTGAGTTTGTAGAGCTGGTAAGTAGACTGCAGTAGGCCAGAGACCAGGGAAGACACCAGCACCTCTTTCCCCAGCTTGTTGACGTCCGTGGCCCGCCGCTGGCTGCTGGCCACCTGCACCGTCCACCGGTCCGTGTCTGCGATGATGCACACTGCCTCAGCTATGGGCTCGTCCAGCACCGGGTGCTAGAGGGGAGTTTCAAGGTTTTATTCTTCAAATGGCCTAAAACCCTTCTTATGTTTACTTACATTTGTGAACTATAAATACATCCAGCCAACAAATCTGCCAATGCCAAAGTATACATTTCTGGCCATTGCATTGGTATCTCCCTCTCCGGTGTGTCATGGTTTCATCCATTACCTGCACAGCATGGCTCAGCTCAGCCATCAGGCCCTGCCGCAGCGCCTCGTCACATGGTATCCCATGCAAGACGAAATCTGGCACGTAGGTTGGGCAGTAGCCACCAAATAGTGACCTCCCAAAGTTAGCGATGCTGGGCTTGGAGTAGTTCTCCACCTGCTTCGCCCTATTTGGATGGGGAACATGAAGAAAATCTTACTTCATATACTTCACGAGTCATTGTTGTGAATATTTCTCTATTTGTTTGTATATATGTGCATGCATACACAAGCATGTAGGGCTGGGCAATACACTCATCGGCCACTTTATACTTTATTAGGTATACCTGTTCAACTGCTCGTTAACACATATCTAATCAGCTAATCACGTGGCAGCAACTCAATGCATTTAGGCATGTAGACATGGTCAAGACAATCTGCTGAAGTTCAAACCAAGTATCAGAATGGGGAAGAAAGGTGATTTAAGTGACTTTGAACGTGGCATGGTTGCACAACCATCTCTAGGGTTTACAGAGAATGGTCCGAAAAAGAGAAAATATCCAGTGAGCAGCAGTTCTCTGGGCGAAAATGCCTTGTTGATTGCAGAGGTCAGAGGAGAATGGCCAGACTGGTTCGAGCTGATGGAAAGGCAACAGTAAGTGAAATAACCACTCGTTACTACCGAGGTATGCAGAAGAGCATCTCTGAACGCACAACATGTCGAACCTTGAAGCAGATGGGCTACAGCAGCAGAAGACCACACCGGGTGCCACTCCTGTCAGCTAAGAACAGGAAACTGAGGCTCCAATTGGCACAGGCTCACCAAAATTGGACAATAGAAGATTGGAAAAATGTTGCCTGGTCTGATGAGTCGGGTGATGATGGTAGGGTCAAAATTTGGCGTAAACAACATGAAAGCATGGATCCATCCTGCCTTGTATCAACGGTTCAGGCTGGTGGTGGTGGTGGTGGTGGTGGTGGTGGTGTAGGTGGTGGTATAATGGTGTGGGGGATATTAACGCCACAGCCTACCTGAGTATTGTTGCAGACCATGTCCATCCCTAGGTTGGCACGGTGGCTCAGTGCGTAGCACTGTTGCCTCACAG
>OMKP01016301.1:2220-17471 GCA_900302375.1 Bathygadus melanobranchus
GGACGGAATGCATGCCGGGAATTTCACCTCCCACTCCAGAAGCTGTATTCTGGCGGTTACCAAGGAAACCTCACCCACTCAGTCACGAGCACACGCACGTCACAATCAAACGTCTCTGTCGAATTCAATATTATGACATCACGACGGACCTATCATCGTCCCGTCTACTGTTGTTTTCGTCATTACGTAACAATAATGAATAAAATGACTTGGACGTACAATTAAATCCATTAGGCCTATTACGAATGTAATCGATGAATGCTTGCTAAACTTGCTAAAAGCCGTATTTGTGTTTGTCAGGCTAGGCCTACTAAAGATGAGATGGCCACAGTCAGGCCTACTTGTGGGGTTGAGTCGGCTTAGAAAAGTAAAAGGCACCCGTTCCAAAACACGCGCAAAATCAAAGTTAACAAAAATAAACTATAATGTGCAATATGTGCTGGAGGATTATGACACGTCCCGCTATAACAATTACGTACATAACGAAGTCATAGAACAAAACTATAGGCCTATAGCAGAGAGAGAGAGAGAGAGAGAGAGAGAGAGAGAGAGAGAGAGAGAGAGAGATAGATAGATAGATAGATGGATAGATAGAGAGATCTGATGGATAGATGGATAGATAGATTATCAAAATATAAAGAAACACACTCACTGTGGTAGACGGATTCTATTCAAATAGGTCTCATAATTGTTGTGTTTTTGCTCCCTCTACTGGCCACATCTGGTAACTGCAACAACCAGGACGCCCATGAAACGTCATTCTAACGCGACAAACTAGATGAGACCTGTGTAATAAAAGAAGAAGAAGAAGAAGTAGAACATAATTGTGTAACTGAAACACGAAACGTTGTTGTGTCAGTGATTTCCTCCAGTAATAACATGTCTCTGCTACGGTGTGCTGCGGCAACCAAGTCTATTTTATCCCGGAGTTTCATCAGGGAATCAGTTTTATCAGGTCAGTAATGTAAACGGATAATTTATATAGTAATAATGTAGAGATCAACACTCTGACGTCACTAATTGGCTGGGCTTGACCTGACGACGTCACTCAATCAGTGATTTTGATTATTCAGAACTCAGTTAAATTATTGATTATTCAGTTAAACCTAATTTCATTATAGCATTTCCGAATAGGACGCGTTTATATCCATCGTGTTTTCTTGATAGGCCGCTATAGCCTCAATATATGAAGTATTTCGTGTGTTTTAAATGTCATAGGATGCTTGCGATCAGCCAGCGGAGCCGCGGAGGACAAGCAGCCGCTGCGGAAAGCAAAAACACCGCAGGGTCGGTTTGACTCGCCCGAGGAGAAGACCAAAGACTCCAATCAAAGTAAGACGATTCGAGGCAATGTAAGGACAATTCGCCATATTCCCAGAGGGTCGACATTTTTTTTAATTACAAATAGGCCTACCTGGTAAACACAATACGGATGTACAAATTAACATAATGAATTGACTTGTTCCCCTCCTCCTAGGATTCCCTAATGACGTGAACCCAGAGACCAAGGAGCAAGGGGGGCCCCGGGGCCCGGAGCCAACGCGCTACGGAGACTGGGAGAGGAAGGGCCGCTGCATTGACTTCTAGATCATTCTCCTGCTGGCTTATGAGATATTATACAGCCTATATTTATCTGCTGTGGAAAGTAATAACAGAGGCAGACAATGCTGGGGTCTTGTCAAGTACAAGTCAATGTTGATTGTAAATGACAGGTGATACAGCCCTTTTTATTTTGAGCGCTATTGTATGTAGGCCTACTGAGTCAACATGTAGGAATCTGCACAGGTACACTTTCAAAGGACATAATTTGTGTATATTTATAAAAGTATAGGAGATATATCTTGTTGCGCAAGGTTATTCTGTATTGTACAGAATCTGAATGTTTGACTTGAAGATTAAATTAAAGATTGTAACTACAGTGACTTATCTAATTTACTTACAAAACAGAAACACACTACAGTTACGAACCTTAATGTAGGCAAACATCAGCTGACCTCCCACACATGAAGCCTGTTTGATGACGAGCTTTAGGGTCACATGCTGTCAATTAATGGAAATTATTTCAGTTGAAATGTACAAATAGTGTAATAACTTTGTCAATGTACCTGAATGGGTTAATGAATACAACTAACATGATTCATTATCTGATGCAATGATTTACCTATGTGATAGAATACAAATCCAAACACATTTAGATGCTTGGTGAAATAGGGCGGACCTGTTTCAACATTTTCAAAACTAACGGAAGTGTGACCATGTTAAAGTTGAAAGAGAAAGTATTACCATACAATACATATAGCCTACATGTGATACCTATGATGTCCACAAGTCGGTGTACGTGACCATTTCCTGCTCCTGTTGACTAGTGAAAGGTTCTGGTTCTTCAGTGACATCTAGTTTGTTCCGAGGAAGGAGGGCACAACTCCAGCGACGTGTCATAGATACATGTTTCTCATGGGCCATGGAAGTAACAAATAACCGCATCCGTATGTCATTGTTTCACTAAATGGGGTGAGTCTTTGCATTTATTCTTTTGTTTGGGCTGGTCTAACGGGGTCTGGCTGCGATGGTCTCGGCTGGTTAACAGGCCTACAACAGTAATTACATGTTATACGTTTTAAATGTATTTTCTTTTCATTGCGGTAGTGAATCAGTCTTTTCGTACAATGCACGACCGTTCGCACACATCTGCGATAAATCGTGCACGTATTCAGGGGGCGTAGCGCGCATGCGTTCGGCAGCCGTCATCTATAATACATTTATTGTACATTTATAGTCCCAGAGAATTATAATACATTTATAGTCCCAGCGAATTATAATAGATTTATAGTCCCAGAGAATTATTATACATTTATAGTCCCAGAGAATTCGAATACATTTATAGTCCCAGATAATGATAAATAATGTTTAGTGTTTAGACTGACTTGTGTGTTTTTACTTGGTATAGTTTCCTTAAACATCAAGCGATTGTTTGTCCAACTGTCACTTATTGATCCAAATCTATCTTCTATCCATTCTCTTAACAACTGACAGAACGTCCCTAACATACAGATTGTAATAGGTTTAGAGATGACATGTAAAGTTCTCTCTATGGAGAACCAACAGCGCATGCGCGGAGGGCGGTGGGGGGAACAGACAGCACAGTTCCTGAAGTCACTTTTGTTTGGGGTCACTGCTTGTTGTTGCCACGGTTACCAGGCCACATGTGACATTCCTTCTGGTAATTAAGATGTAATTACCTGAAAGTAAAAGCCAAGTCACTGGGCCATCAATATGACATGCATACAATAACAACAACTAATGTTTATTCTTATAAAATAATATGTGAAAACCGAATATTCCAAGTTTTCAATATGCAAGATATGGTTGTTATGAAGGACTGTCTCTCTCTGACATAAACACATGCTTTGTTGACCAGGTTGTGCAGATGTCATGTGACTGGATGTATGTGAGGGAGAGGCTGTATAATGCGTCCCAACAGTGCAGTGCAGTACAGTGCCTTTGTGTTGACTGACAGCGTCCTACTGATCAGGACGGGAGCCTCTCTGGTCCATCTCCATGGAAACCAGACACTCATCTTGTGACGGTGGTGATGATGTGAGCAGGCGTTCATTTGATGAGCTTGATGCTACATATAGAGCTGCTACTGTAGCACGTTTACGACTTTAGGAATGAAACATGTCTACCTTAGTTCTCCATTTTAGAATACCGAGAGAGCTATAGATTTCGCTGTGTTGTTGTACTGATGAATATTGTTGATACCTACAGGCCCAAGTGTGTAATATATCATATATCTTATGCTAACATGAAATGGTTTGTGTCTCTGTCGTATTGGGTAAAATAATGATATTTTTTAGATGATTAGCAAGAGCTATGTTCAGGCTAGCTCTTTCAATTAGTCCTTTTAAAGATGTGTCCTTTTAAAGTTGTAATGATTAATTACAGAGCGATATAAATATAGGCATCAATTAGCTAAATAAATTCATCTCAGTGAAAGAATAAAATAATAGGATTCTTTCGGGATGACCTGTTTGTAGATTCACTCACCCTCACCCACTCATAATTTACTCATATGACAGAAATATAAATAGCCAGCTAGGTCGTGTCCAACTATAGATGACCCTGTAGCCAGCAATGGCTGTCTCTGAAACACACTGTCCCCCAGAGTGTGTTCCTCTGCTCGTTGAAGCGAGGGGCAGGCATGTCTGTACAAGGTGTGTGTTATTGAGATCACAAGGTCACATGACCGTTCCCAAGCAGAAAAGCATATCAACACCCACACTGAGGTGTACTATATCTGACGTCTGGAGCTTTCAGAACCACATCAACAGTGATTTGAGTTTTTAACGGTTCCTATTGTCAATCTACATAGGGCATTTAAAATGTCATCCTAGATTTATTGTATATCTCTGTGGAGTGATGACTGATCTTCACACACCCTTGTTGTTATCTGTCTCAGTAGTGCTGGTGGTAGCAACCTGAGGCAGCGCTGCTCCTTCCCACGGACGACGCGCGATGTTGCGAGCTGACAGGAGGACCTATATCCCAGAATCCCCCTCTTCGATGGACGCCCCTGGGTGCAGCAGGGACCGGAACCGAGGGCCACTCCCGGAGTCTGGCGTCCACAGAATGACCCTGGCCGCGGGGTTCAGAAGTTCCTTCACTACGCCCGGGGTTAAGGATGAAGGGAGAGATAAGGGAGGCGGTCGGCGGTATAAAAGCGTAACCATGGCGCCCACCTCCAGGTATTTGAGTGACAGGCGGTACGTCGCGAGGAGACCCCTGGTCGCGGCCGACCAGCAGACGTCCATCCTGAAGAAGACCAACGTCCAGGAGACCCGGCGAGAGGAGGTGGGAAGGATGGAGCAAGCTAAATGTTTTACATTCACATTTATATAACATAACATATATACATTAACATTTATCAGACACTTTTATCAAAGTCAAAGCATACAATTAAAATTGGAGTAACTACAAAAACTTTCTAATAAACAAGAGAAGAAACAGAGTGCCAACAGAATCCAAAAGCGAAAGAATTAGTAAGAATTATTTAGCTACATGTTACATGTCAGCTATACATGGTGTGTGGTTAGCATATTGCTTGATAGTTTTATCATCAGTTTAAATGTGAATTCCGAAGGGGTTGTTGATTCACTGCATCATCAATGTTTCTAACTGCATCATGGTTCGATTCAACCCACTGTGATTCGATCGAAAGTACTAGTAGTAGTTTGTTTTTTAATTACATTGAACACTCAGACATGACTGGAGCAATGAAATGATAATGATAACAGCAAATCAATGCTGTGTTGAATGGGCATCTTGAAGGAGCTCTGTGTAGACTGTTCTGCTAACGCTAAATGCTATCGTAGCGATTATTAATTATTAAGTCAAGTGTTCGAATAATGAGGGATACCAGATACAGGTTTTCTCTTTTTGTCCTACATGTTAAATACATTTGTAATAATCCTAGCTAACCAACAGTAAATATATTGCAGTTAGACCAAATTGTTAACCTATGCAGGAATGGTACATTAGGTAAAATGTAGTGTGATTTAAACTTCATGAACTTTGTGAAACAGGTCCAACCACAACACTGCATAGACTTACACCAGGATTCTTTTTTGCAAAGCAACATTTCTTGACCAAGATAGTATTTGCTGACTGTCGACTCACAGTAACAAGTCTGTCTAATTTTTCCTTCAGGACTGGGCAGCTAAGAGGTCATTAGACACTCACCAGCACGCAGAGATGGACATCACAAGAAGGTATCTGCGTCCAAGACATGCCCGTACCTCCACCGGCTTCAACCTGCAGCATACCACCTCAGCTGTCTCCACCTCGAGAGCAGACCTCACCTCCCCTCTGGGTGTGTCCGACCTCAGGGCTGGGCCATCCCTTGACGAATCCGCCTTCGCTTCAGCTTTTCTGGGTGAAGGATCCGACCGAGGCAGCCTCTCCAGTCCATCTCTTGAGGTCGACTCCCCAACATCCCCTCCGAGCCCTCAGCTGACCTCCACTCAGCTGCCTCCGGGCATTGCTCCTCATCTGTGTCTATCCAGGCCCTTGTGGTCGGACACCAGGCCAGGTAGAAGAAGCAGAGCAGGGGCAAGAGAAGGAGAAGGAGGAGCAGAGACTTATCTGACCAAGAGTTCCTCCATGGGTTACCTACAGAGACGGACCTCCCCAAACCTCGACAACATGTCCCCGCATCAGGCCAACTACTGGGCCTGTGCCATACCCCGCTCCTTGCCTCCATCCCCAGACAGACAATCCCCGAGCTGGGACCCGGACAGGGAGTACGAGGCCCTGCTGGACTACACCTACCCTCTACGGCCAGGGAAGGGGGTCAGCGATCAGGAAGACCTCCAGAAACCAAGTGGCTCTCTCCTCCGGATGGGTGACCAAGCTCTCCAGGACTCGGGGATTGAGCTGGACGGATTCTGCTGCTCCACAAGCCTGTCGGGTTTGGACCTTTGGTTAAGCAGCACTGGGAAGTCCAAGCAGGTCTGGAACGGGAACGGAGGCCGCATGTCTTCTGAACTCCATGGGCTTCCCAGGTCGTGGGACAGCCTGCCTCTAGCTAGTCCCCTTCCTTCTCATGCCGATCCCATCGGTTTGTCCCTGGAGAGCCTGGACTCTAGCCTGGACCGAGCTGGAGTATCCAGGCCCAGTCCTAGCGGAGCTGGTAGTCAGTACCCCCAGAGACTAACGAAGGCCCCTACCCATACCTTCCCCTCCTCCTCCTTTCCTGGTATCCGCTCCACCAGTCTACTTTTTCCACGACCAGGGTGTACCTCGGCTGGGGAGTGGGACGAGGAGTTCAGGCCTCTTCCAGACCAGCTAGAGGAGCTGCAATCGCTCGCCAATCAGGTCAGAGTGAGATAAGGGAGTAACCTAATGAACCGTTATCTATGTATGCACAGCATTAATAACTTATTAGACCCAGGCACCAGCAGTACCTGGGCCTTGTATGCTAGTCTTTACTTTCATTTACTGCTCTACACGTTAAGTCACTAACTGATCCTCAGTCAGGATTTGCTTGTACGGTGTGTATATCAAGGACCGTTAACATGTATAACCCGTTAACAAGTAGTGGCATTGTTTCTAGTAGACAATGGAATGACATGGGGATTGTACGTTGGGCTTTTTTTACTCAAGAGTCCTGAATGTCTGGGTGGCACGGTGACTCAACATGCTAGTGCCCTAACCATGTAGGCAATACGTTACCTTGAACCTTGAGACCCAGGTTCGATTCCTGTGCTACACATGCATGTCAATTCCTTCTCTTCTTCAACCCACTTTCATGTCTATCTATCTTCACCTTGTCCTTAAAGCCACAAAAAGCACATGAAAATATTAAATATAAAAATAAATAAGTCCTGAAAGTCTCCATGAGAGTACATGTTCAGCCTGGTTGTCACGGTGAAGAGATGGTTCAATGTGTCTTCTACTTCCAGGTCAGGGAGGTGACCGCCACGCTCTGTCGGCCTCTCACATTCACAGGCAGCTGGGAGGGTATGGAGTCGGGGGACCCCTCGCTCCACAGGGCCCTCAGCCGGCCACAAATACCTCAGGCCAAGGAGAAGGTCCAGGAGGGGCAGGAAAAGATTGTTCAAGGTACATTTGAGCAGGAGGGAATAAGTCGTCACGGTATCTTGAGTTTGTGTGTGTTCAGTGGCAGGAATAGAGTAAAGAATCTCTGAAGTAATCTACCAACTTTTCTGGTAGAACTACCAATGATATGATCCTATTTCTTTGCATTTTAAGGGATGCAAACTCTTCATTTTGAACTATAACAGGTTTTAATTGTTTAATTGTTTTGCCTGCTCAGCGCTTCACTGTGGCAGTGTCCATTCTGAAGAGATGCGAGGCGGCGGTGATGTCACTGGCGGCGGTGATGTCACTGGCGGCGGTGATGTCACTGGCGGTGGTGGGGGTGGCGGGCAGACGGAGGAGCCCACCATGGGAGCGGTGAGCCAGGCGGCCCTCAGGGACGTGGAGGCCCTGGTGGAGCAGCTGAGCGGGGTCTGCCTCCATGCCCTTCACAGCAGGGGCCCTGTAGCAGCGGAGGAAGAGGAGGAGAGCTCCATCTCCCTCATGCAGCACATCCAGGTACCAGCAGAACTTATCGCAGCTGCTACAGTAGCTCCGCTGTTTTAAATGGCGGGTTTATGCAGGCTGCCCCGTGTCGCACAATGATGATGCAATGACGATTCAAGAGTCGAGTCAAGCCGGTACCATGCAGTGGACAAGCACTGTTAGTGGGTTATGTATTATGTAGTACCATAGACTGTCTATAGAGGATCATTACCCACTTGGTTAGGAACCAAAGTCTGTCAGGTTATATAAAGTCGAGGAAAGGATATTGATATATATGGAATTTAGAAAGCACTTTCATATGTGAGAGTGTGTATGACTGTAACTTTTTGCACAACAAAAGTAATTATGATATAATTTATACCATTTGGTGGACAAGTGTCTTGCAGTACTGGGTTCAGTCCCCCAAGTCTTCAGCCTACATGTAGGCATCGTTGCACATGGCTTAACCCCTAACGGCATATACTGTATCTTAAGTGGCATTGGCATTTAGCATCTGCTAAATGCCTGTGAAGTGACCCTAACCCTAACCCTGTTAAATGACACTAACCAATCCCATACTACAGCAGTGCATACATTCTTAGCATGGGCTGGCCCCTAGTGGGAATCGAACCCCTGACCCTTGCGTTAGCATCATGTAACAAGTGTGTTCTGTCAAACCCAGGTGTTCTGTTCCAACCTGGAGAAGCTGATTGGCTGGCTGTACACAGTGGCCCACAAGATGGAGGGGCTGACCACGCCCACTGCTGACCTCAACAGCGTCAAATCATCGTTCGCCCAATATCAGGTGAGGTCCATTATCAGGTGATCCCAGTACCAGGTGAGACCACTACCAGGTGAGACCACTACCAGGTCAGCCCAGTATCAGGTGAGCTCCAGTACCAGGTGAGGTCAAGTACCAGGTGAGCCCACTAACAGGTGAGGTCCAGTACCAGGTGAGCCCTTACCAAGTGATGTCTGGTACAAGGTGAGCCCACTACCAGATGAGGTCCAGTACCAGGTGAGCCCACTTTCAGGTGAGGTCCAGTACCAGGTGAGCCCCCACACCACACCACGTGTGTTGTTCTGTTCCAACTTCCTAACTTTAACTTTAAGCTTTTGTAGCGTCGTGGCTAGGTGTGACTATGTGTAGGTTGACTCACAACAAAATCCCTGAGCAAGATGCCCTACTTGTTCCGAAATTACCTGTAATATAAAAGCATCTGCAAAAGGACCAATTGAAACACTGGTTATTTTGACCCAAATGTCAAGTAGCTCACAGGGATCCGATTTCCGGTTCCTCTGTGGGACAACAGACCTCAACCTCAGGATTTGAGTTGGCGGATCAATGTGGTATTGCGAGACAAGGGTCCAGCCACTAGACCGATGTGATCAACTGTGATTCCACCTGCGTTGCGACCACTTCATTCAGCACTGCACCTGCCTCCGTCCTCTGTGGTACCCACAATGCACTTGTTCTCCCCCGCCCCCCAGAGCTTCCAGAAGGAGGTGACCTCCCACCAGCCCCTTGCCTCCTCTGTCCTCCACACGGGAGCACTGCTCCTCAGCTGCCTCAGCAGTACCTCCCCAGGTCAGTGGTGTGTGGTGCATGTGGTGTGTGTGTGTGTGTCTTTGTGTGTGTGCGTGCGTGCGTGCATGTGTGTGTGTGTGTGAGTATGTGTTTTGGGTGGTGTAACCCTACCGCGGCCCAGAGGAAATAGGAAACGAGGAACTGTGCTGACACAATGCAGCCTGACTTGCATAGCTGATAACTTTAATGGAAGAGGCGGAGCTTTGTGTTCTGCAGATGCATTAGAAACATACATCTTATAATGCTTAAATGGTATATGCCTTCATCTGTCTCTCTCTCTCTCCCTCTCTCTCTCCCCCTCCCTCTGTCTAGTTCTGAGGGACACTCTGGTTCTGATCGAGAGGCAGACCAAGGCGTTGGAGAGCCACACAGAGAACCTCTTCTCTGCCATCCTGTCAGCCATGGACAGCCTGACCCAGGGACAGACAGACCCACAGACAGACAGACAAGTACACAGACCAGTAGACAAACAGACAGACAGACAGACCAGTAAACAGACAGACAGACAGACCAGTAGACGGACAGACCAGTAAGCAGACAGACAGACCAGTAGACAGACAGGCCAGTAAGAAGACAGACAGACCAGTAGACAGACAGACAGACGAGTAGACAGACAGACCAGTCGACAGACAGACCAGTAAACAGACAGACAGACCAGTAGACAGACAGACAGACAGACAGACCAGTAGACAGACAGACAGACCAGTAGACAGACAGACAGACCAATAGACTTATTAACCTTATTATATTTTTGTATTTTGTCTACCAGTATGCAAACGGACAATGCATAGGATTTTTAATGTTTATTTATTGATTTTATTCATTTACATTTTTACATTCACATTACATTATTGCCTTATTTTCTTTCTACTTTAAACGGAAGGGAATTTATTTGACATCTTTAATGAACTCCAACAACCAAAGGTAGACTGTTACAGTATTGAGTTGTCTGTACTGTTGGATGAATGGATTGATCATGGTAGACCTGGAGGAGGTGAGAGGAGAGAGCTGATGGTTACATTACGTCACCGTTTTGAAGGTGCTGACATCATGGGTTCTCCTTACCGTTTCAACCTTTTCACCATAAAAAAGTTATTTTATTTAATAAGCATATCTTCATCATGCATCACCACAGCACACATTGACTAAACTTGATTAACCTTTTTTCTCCAACACAATCTTTTTTTTACAATTTATATAAAATGGTTTTTGTTAACCACAATTTACCAGCAGCTACAGCAATTTCTGGATAAAACGAACCGAGTAGAGATTAGTTATGGATGGTTAGGTTTGTTTTTTATGTATTATTATTCTTTATTATTTATTATTTTCTGCAGAGGGTGTACTTTCTTGGAGCAGAGAATATTCTCGAGGGATGGACCTTGGAGTGTAGCAGTGCGTCATTATGTAGAGAGAAGACTTGACTGCTCTTTAAGCCTCTTAACGGGTTGTGAAGAATCCATCAGCCTTATTGAAGAACTGAACCTTTCTATTCTGTAATGCTCCAATAACCACATTTATTGATGATCGCTCACTCGTGTGTTATCAATAAACCGTTCTCTCTTTCATACAATAGCATATCAATCAAGTCATCAACTTAATAACTCAGTACAATAACTCATATGCATATGCTTAGAAAAAGCAGTTTTGCTTTTGCAATTTGCAATTGTGGCATCAATGTTTGTCGTTGAGGGAGATTCACACATTGACCAGAACTGTTAACTTTAATGTAATCACAATGAGGCTGTGTCCTGTTAAACACCAACCAAACATTAACACCAAACATCAGAGAGAGAGCAGTAGCAAACCTGATTGGCCCATACTCAGCCAATCGGAACCATTGCCTTACCAGAGGTGGCCTGAGTGTTTGGTTACTCGTTAATAATACAGTTGAAGGTCTCTAGGATTTCTTTTATCTGAGAACATTACATGTATGTGATGCAGTTACTTGTCCTCCATTGTCAGTAATAAGTAAGAATGTTGATAAATACTTATTACAAAGTCTCCCTGGTTTAAAATAAAACATTTTTACAGATCAGGCCCTAACAGTGTTGTCCTTGAATAAACACAGGAGGGCATTGGAAAATAACATGCCTTAACACATTTTTAAAAACCTCCTTTTTAACTTTGTATCATCCAAGTGCAGATGTAGTTTCAAATAAAAGTGCTTTAAAAACAAATGTCAGCTAAAGGTTTTATAATTTTGTATTGTTCTCACTCTTACAACATGCTACTGTTGGAACAGAACATACCACAAGCTTACACAAAATAAAGAAATGTCTTAAAGATCATTTGGTCATGTTTCTTTGTTGTCCTGTAAAATTGTTTGTGTGTATTAACATTCTCTTTCCATTTTAATTGAACCAACTAATGTAGCGTACTTCATGCTCAAAAGTTGTTTTTTTAAAGTTAATTTTCAGTGGTAAAACATTGCTCCACAAAAATCAGTTAAAAAGTTGTTACGAGAAAATGAGTGACATGTAAGCCTCCCACTTGTCATCTTCTTTGTGTAACTATGTTTAACCAATATCCTTGTGATTCAAACTACTCACAAAGTGCTGGGAACAGTCTGTGAAACAGATTCCCCTGAATTTCCTGTCAATTCAGTCGTGCCCAGGGGAAAATAGGCCACAAGCTAGTTGCTTAAGACACACTCAAGACTCAGGCTAAGTATTGGACTAACACACAAACTATAAGGAGGTTATTGTGACCTGTTCCTGCAGAATACCGGTGTGTACGATCGGCAGACAATACGAGTTGTGTTGTGAACACAGACCACATAGCAGACAGCCAGTGTGGCTGAACACAGGCTTAAACAATGATCCCAGAGTTCCTTCTCAAACTGGATTCAGTTGCCTTTATTATATAAACAAGAGAACATAGTGTATTTTATTTTATATATAGTTGCATTTCTGCAGATGATTCCAAGTTACCGACACATATGAATTACCTTATGAATGTAGAATAAATAACTCAAAACAAAAAGTTGTTTTTTAAATCTTTACATTTAAGAACTGCACGCAGATCCTGTTCCGGTTCATACAGTCCTGTGATGTTGTATTTATTTTTTTCAGTGTTACATGTCGAGCAACAAACTGACAATATGCGTCTTCAGCCACAAAACCAATCAGACATCAAGACTGAGAGAAGTCAACGCTATACCCAAAATGATGGATTGACCACGACAGAACTGGCAGATTGGATTTCACACATATATACACACACATGTATATATATTTTTGCACAAGACTGAATGTTGGACAGTGAGACACTGTTGTGCAGAAGTTGGCATAGAAACAAAACAAAAACAAAAAACAAACAAAGAAAATGGGGGAAGGGGGGAACACATGCTGATAACCAAACAGCATTTAAAAAAAAAAAATCTTTGACTCAACAAACTAAAATGCATACAAACAGAACACATAGCAAGTTGACTACCAACCCCACTTAAGGAATGCAGTGAAAGACACATCCACACACACACACACACACACACACACACACTGTTGTCATAAACCTGCAACAAAGGGCTGTTTAACCAGGACTCCAAACAACGTCTATTGTCTCAGCGAACCGATGGGTAACGGGAGATCTTGTCAGTGGGAGCAGGAAGGAAGGGGGGAGGTGTAAATTAATTGCCTGGTACATTTTTTATGAAACGATAATTTTCCGATACAACATGATGTGGCGTTCTCTCTTTTGATAGTGTGGCGACGGTATGTGCAGTACAACTACAGCCACCTGCCAGAGGACGCAGTACAACTACAGCCACCTGCCAGAGGACTTGCTAGCTCTCCTTTTGTACACGCTTGCATACTAAACACATGCTCCAGAAACATATCATCTCTCTCTGTCCGTCTCTCTTGGTAGTTGGGTTTTTGAGGTGGACACAGTGGAGGTTTGGAGGAGGATGGCGGCCATGTTGGGAAGGTGCAGGGGTCGGCCATATTGGGAGGTGTCTAGGGGGCGGAAGAGGATGGAGGCCATGTTGGAAAGGTGTAGGGGGTGGTCATATTGGGATGTGTCTAGGGGAGGAGGAGGATGGCGGCCATGTTGGGAAAGGTGTGTAGAGGGCGGCCATATTGGGAAGATGTGTGTAGGGGACCGGGGAGGGGATGGAGGTAAGGGGACATTCCTCAGCAGCAGCCACCTGGCGAGGGCTTGACGCTGGTGCCGGGGGTGAGCTTGACATTGGGTTTGTCCCCTCCTGCCGCGGCCGCCCCGGGACCCATCCTCTTCTTGATCTCGGCAGCCATGGTCATGAAGGCCTGCTCCACGTTGGTGGCGTTCTTAGCACTGGTCTCGAGGAAGGGGATGCCCAGTGAGTCTGCAAACTCCTGGAGGGAGAGACCGAGAGAGAGACAAAGAGATGGAGGGGGGAGACAGAGACAGAGAGAACAGGAGCAGAGGAAGGGAGGAATGGTTCGGATTTCAAATGAAAGAAAACAAATCAAACAACAGTAGCACTAGCTTTATCAAGCAGTAGCAATGTTTTATAGCTCTTTAAAACTAAAATACTGCTGTACAGATATTTTATTCATATCCATAAAGTTGTCTCCTCACCTTGGCCGTTGTGTAATCCACCACCTTCTTGGTCGTCAGGTCACACTTGTTCCCCACCAGGAGCTTGTTGACGTTTTCACTGGCGTAGCGATCGATTTCCTGAAGCCACTGTTTGACATTGTTGAAGGACTCCTGACAAGGCAGCACAGGCACCAGTCACGTTTATGTTGGAACAGAGCTTTCAGAACCACATAGAAGCTCACCCTTTAGATAAATGCATCTTTTATCTACTTGAATATAGTTATAGATGGACAGATAGGCACTTTATTCATCCCCAAGGGGAAATAAATTACAAATACAGATGCTATAAATGTATGTAAAATGACTAATTATTCTATCGATGCATCTATTGTGCAAAAACAAAAGGTGAACAAGTCAGATCCAAAATTATTCAGTAAATAATTCATATGACCAGCTCCTGAAACTGACCTGGTCTGTGACGTCGTACACTACTATGATACCATGGGCTCCTCTGTAGTAACTGGAAGTGATGGTCCTGAACCTCTCCTGGCCTGCCGTGTCCCACTAGTGAGATGCAGAGACACACAGGGACAACTTGCTGGGTCACACCACCAACAACACTTTGACAAAATGGTTTTGGCTCAGTTAAGGGTAACATTCAAAACAGCATACAACATCTTCATCAATATTGGGAAGTGCAGTGTGTACTGTACAGCTGGTGCTGATAGCCACAGGGGTACATATAGGGAGATTTAGAGCGACACATAATGTACACACACAGAACACACATACAGAGTGCATACATAGAACTAATAAACGTAATAAACCTTTGTTGATAAAGAAAGTATAAAGAAAGTAAAAAATGACAACGGAACAACACAAAATAATCCACCTCCAGTGCCTGATGTTTAAAAGACCCTCCAGTCACGCTGCAAGTCTAACTAAAACAAATACACAACCAGCTAACATACATTATTATTATTATTATTATTGCAGTACATTCACACCACAAAAGAACTTTGACCCAATTCCTCAACTAATCCTGATAAGTGTGGCA
>OMKP01016302.1:7364-22466 GCA_900302375.1 Bathygadus melanobranchus
GGCAACAGCCTCAGCAGCTGAGACAGACCCAGCGAGCACCCGCAGGATTCTGACACCTCAGAACAAACCCAACCCGGGAGTCGGGACACTGGTGTCTTTTCCTTAACCTCCACAACCCGTTTTTTTCCAGCATACTGTGGCCAAATGCCAGCTGAGTTGAGCTGGGTCTGATTTCAACTGGTGGACACAGTAACACCCAGGCCTGGAGGCCGGGAGTGGAGGTGGCGGGTCAGGGCACGTTGTCAACGCTTGTTTTAACATCCACCACAAGAGCACGCATTAACACCACAAAACTACTGGGGGGAAGGGGAACTTTGGCAGTAAAGTGTGACATTTTTGTCCAGGCCCCTTTGAAAAGTAGGCTACACCTGACACCTACTATTAAAACACCCACACATCTGAAAATATAGTTGTGTTTGGAGTAATCACTCCAAACATCCAACAGGTGTCACACGTGAAATATGCATCATAACACTTCATAACATATCAGAACATTGATATGGTGACATCTGCTTATTATTTATATTACGTCATTTAGCATGGCATATCCAAGGTGACCTACAGTAAATATAGACACAGGTCATAGCGGCTAGGGGTTAGGGGTTAGGGCATCTTGCTCAAGGATGCCTACAAGTGCATAGGGAGGATGGAACACAGTGCCTCGGCTGGTTGTTGAACACACTAGCCACTAGACTATCCCTACTTTAAACATTTAGTAGTTTTGTTAAGTCTTATCTGCAGTGAAAAGGTCTTGAGGTCTGAGTAAAGGGCAGTCTCATTGAGCAATATAGGGACGTTCTGCAGACCATTAATAATGGTTGGTAGTTCAATGGAAGACACTATAAAATATATCATGATACCGTCGTTACACACACAATGAGGACAGATATTTATAGCACTTGTCAGATATTATATTCCCTCTTTATCTTACTCGACAATTAAGTTCATGTTTGGAGGACAAACGGATCCAGTATCAGTCTTAACAACATCAACAATGAACCAATCTGATAAGTCACTTCAGCGGTTACTCAATTAATGTATGAATTAAGTCATATATGAATTAAGTCATACATTAATTAATTCATACATGAGTTAATTCATACATTCAAGTCATGTATTAATTAAGTCAAGTATGAATTAACTCATGTATGAATTAACTCATTACGTAACATGTATGAAGTCATGTATGAATTCAGTAACATGTGTGAATGAAGTCATGTACGAATGCAGTAACATGTATGAATGCAGTAACATGTATGAATGCAGTAACATGTAGCCACTCTAGCCACTAGTAAAGTACAGTCAACATTGTTAACCATAAGGAATGGAAGCAAACCTGAACAAAAGAGCAGAGACTGGTCAGGTTTTGGGTCAGCTGTCATCTAAACACCTAAACTATAATGATACAAAACATATATGTGTATTACATATGATCTACAAGGACCGTTCATCTGGTTGTAAAGGCTAACACTCACTACACACCTTGTGTGTTTGCGTTACACACACACGTGTGACTGAGGTGTAATTTGGTACATCTGCGGACACAACGCGGATTTCCTTGTATTGGCCTCCACAAGGTCCATACATTAAAATAAATGTATCTATAATGACGTTTATAACATTGTACATATAGCCAGGCGAGCCCTGCTAGCTAGCAGCCCGTCGCCTGCACGGATGTGAAGCAGGTTTTAAACATGATGTCATTAACAAAAACAGCGTGTGTTTCAGCGTTGAGATGCGGTCGTACCTTGTCGGTGTCCACATGTATGTAGAGTATGTTGGTGTCCACATGCATGGAGGATGTGAGACAAACGAACCATCCTGTCCTCCACCGTGGAGGCTAAGTTAGCCAACAAGCTAGCAGCAACAACAATAACACCTGAGCTGCGTTCAGGAGCAGCACGCTTCACCAACACGACGCGGTGTTACTCTGCAGCGGGTGAACTTTATCGTTCTCCAAGTCGTTATGAGCTTAATGTAGATTTAAAAATAAATACAGAAGTTATGCATGCAATGTAAACAAAGCGTGGGGTTGAATGACACTTCCTGTCTTCATGTTGTTGCAGAAACACAAGCCCCGCCCCTTACCCAATAACCTGTGGCGTTGTTCTGCCTAAAGGATTAAAAACTGCTTTTATAAAGAAATGCTTTTTATTTGTTTTGTGCTACAAAACACAATTCTTCGTTGATATTTTGTCCAAAAAGTGAAGTGGAATCAAAAATTTAGACTAACACAAATGTTGGTTTTATTTCTTTCACCAACATGGGCATGTATATTTTGTGCATCCAATTCTATGTGGTATTGTAAAAATATATATTCATGCCATAATCAAACATTTAAAATATAACATGGTTCATAGCCATTCAAGTAAATTCCAGGTGATTGTGAATCACTGATTTAAACATTTCATAGCCAAACAGTAACATGAAGGTGACAATTATTACTGTATGTATTCAAATATAACAATACATTGAATAAAACACATCAGAGCTTAAAAGGCATTAAAAGGTGTACTATACACATCACTCTAATTACCATAACAAACAAACAAACAAACAATCTATTGTGTAAAATCAAAATCAGCAACTACATTTTCATCCCTTAATGCCTCAGTAGGCGTTGTTCAAAGTCAAAGTAGAATGAGATCAGTATTTTGCCCTTAGTTAGTAGTATTCTCCTTTAAAATGTCACTGACAGCACATAATGGACATGACTTTGTACATGTAAACACTTGCGTCAGTGTTTGTATGCATCCATAACTACTTCGGTTCCTTCTTCTATGTGCGTGCGTCTGACCCACAAAATGTCTACGGTTCACAAAGCTGAGATGAGGAGAAATGAGAACATGGTGGGAATATTGGTCTATGTAGTGAGTATCACTGATGTGATATGTGATATATGTCCCTTAATCCATAGAGGAAACACACAACACAATCTCTAGCGATAAGTTCCCAATCAATCAACTTACCCCCGTTATTCAGCAGAAAAAGCGGTCCCATAACAATCATATGATCCATTCATGAAAGCATCGAGCTAATGCCTTCAGTGAATGTGCTATGGAGAACGGTTTCAATGCAGCTTGTTCATGTTCTATTAGTATTAATGTTAGTATTCATTCAGTTCATTCACTGCAGGTGGGTATCTCAGCTCACGCTGTTCAGCTCCCTGGCTTTATTCCTCAGGTGTCTCTTCCTCATCTTGATCATCCAGGAGATGCTCAGCTTGGTGAAGTTAGCAGCCTTGAAGAGCGCCATGAACACGCCACACAGAATGGCCACAGAGTTCCACGGGTTCGCTGTCACGATCTGGGAGGCAAAGATGAATAACATAATATAACATAGTGTAATATATAATATTATAACATAACATAACGACGTCACGATCTGGAAGGAAATGATGAATAACATAATATAACATAACCTAATATGACCTAATATAACCTAATATAACATAACATAACGCTGTCATGATCTGGGAGAAAAGGATGAATGACATAATATAACATAGTGTAATATAACATATTATAACATAACGACATCAACATAACACCATCACGATCTGGCAAGAAACTTGTTGTAGGTCATCATAACATAACATCTACATTGTCACCATTTGTGTGAAAATATATTACAAGAAAAGCTTTCAAAAACATGTTGTAAGTTAAAATAACATAACATAACATAACAAATGTCTTTATCTGTTTGTAAACAACAACACGAATGGTTAAATCATGTTGTAAGTTACCATAACATACGACATTATATACACCAACAAATCATAACATAATGTAACATAATCATCACTATCTGTTTGCAAACAACAACAAGAAGGTTCCAAGTTATTATATTAGTTAATATAACATAAAACATCACATGAAATAAGCACTTTACTAACAACATTAATTGCAGGGTTAATGAATATGGGGGAACTTAGGAGCACCTCACCAGTTTTATTTCCTGTATGAACGGGTCCCGCCACTCAAACACAACAAAGAAGAGCTCATTGGTTCTGTTTGATTCCGGACGTTTGTCATTGAACTTAACCACACCCGACTGGAGGGGAGGAAAAACAGTTTTATTAAAATAGTCCATGAATACACTCTTTGTTCATTACTGTTCGGAATATGAACTGGCATATTACATGATCAAAATACATGCATAAATCAATGAAATTCTATCGTAAATAATAAAAACATTATTATTACTATTATTATTACCGTGACTTTTATTTTGTACTATTATTGTACTGTTATTTTATCATTATCATCATAATTATGTTATAAGTGAAATTGTGGAAAAATAAATAAATAATAATTTAAAAAAAAGATGGATTGTAAAAATCTTTGAAAATGGTGCAGGTATTCATTGGATAAAACCCCCATTAGATCTTCTCATGGCCTGTGGATAATTCTAGAGAGAATGAAACTTAACAAAGTAAAAGCGTGGTTGCTACCTCCTGGCGGAACTCCACAGATTCATCGGTTTTCCCCGACGTCATCACCAGAGACATCTTCACCCAGGTCCGGAAACCCCCCGAGAACGTCCACATGGAGTAGTTCTTCTCACAGTCCATCATGAACCTGGACTTATCCGGGCTGGGGAACGCACACGCACACGCACACACACACGCACACACACACGCACACACACACACACACACGTTGGTGCTTACCGTTTAGGGCCACAACCATTATCACAGACTAAAAGAGCCCAAAACATCTACACATTCCTCCTCATCTTTTCTTTTTGTTATTACTGACTTCCTAAACTCGTTTAGTTTTTTCCTTTTTGACAGTAGACGGCAGAAGCGATGAATGAGACAAGACAGTCAGACAGAAGCATAAGACGATGTCTCACCTTTGAGTCAAGTCCCCAAACTTGGCGAACAGCATGTAGGTGATGGCACTGAAGTCCTCGTCCTCGTCCGTCTGGCTGAACTGCATGAAGATCAACTCTTTGTTCCTAACGTCCGACGGCCCGCGTACCACCAGCGCTTGTTTCTACCGCAGGTCAAAGGTCAAGGATTAGCCTTCTTTCATACTTAGAATATATACTTATCCTTATCATGCGTTCATAACCAAGTTGCCATCTTGTACTAACAAGTAAACTGCAGTTATTTGTACAAGACGACGAGACGCATGTAAATGTGAGATGTAGATAGAGCAGCATGAAACCAAGGACTCATATGTAAGGATGTTGGCACGATTTCATGTCTTTGATTATTTTCAAGTTAGTTTACGAAGTAGATGAGTTCATGAAACAACAAGCAAAGAAATGTCTCATTTGTCAGCCTCTTCTTTTTTATGACATGATGAGGGACAATAGAATCACCAAACCCCATTTCCATTTACAATTAGTCATTAAGCAGGCTTTTATCCAAAGCAACTTACAAGTGAGTCTGAGTAGGTTCAATAAAATGCTGCACAATCAATAGTTTAGAAAAATGACAACTGGACAGGATGTAGCTAGAACATACGTTTAACGGGATCTAGCATACACAGCATGTATCAAAAGTCTACAGAACAACTTCTCCAGTTCTCACCTTAGTTTGGTTTGTGAAGGGCCCGACGTAGGACACCTTCTCCATGATACAGTCCCCCACCTCGGGGGTACCCGGGTCCACTAGTGGGGGGATGTCGTTGTGGTAGTAATGTTTGCAGCTCAGCAGCTGGGCCTTACCCGGGTACAGAGCGATACCTGCTCCAAACACAACACACAGAAAATGTGTTAACTTGGCTTCTCTTCACACTTCACAGAACCTCTTTGAGTCCTTTTAAGACGTCAGCATTTCAAGTGACAGATAAAGTCGTAATGACGAGGATATTGATGTTTTAGAGGGCTTGGTCATATCAGAGGGCTTGGTCTTTAGAATGAGCAATCAACCAATCAACTCATCAATTTCGATTGTGATTACCGAGGTGTGTGTGTGTGTGTGTGCGTGTGTGTGTGCCGACCAGGGGGGGAGAAGGAGTCCACCTCCTTGTAGGTGACGGACATGACGGGGTGGGTGAGCTTCTCCAGGAAGTCCGTGATGGTCTGGTAGGCGAGGAAGACAGCCACCGTGGTCAGCATCAGGTAGATGAAAATGAGGACCACGGTGAAGACATTCTTCAGACACAGCTTGCTGAACCGCAGAGACGGGCCGCTCTCCGCGATATCATCGTCTACTCGCAGGGAGGAGAAGGAGGAGATAAGGAGGAGATGAGAAGGAGGAGGAGGAAGGGGAGGAGGAGGAAGTCACTCTCACGTGAATCCTGACACTAGCATTTTTCTATACTTTGATAACTATGCTAGGCTTTCAGAGATTGTCACCATAAAGTTTGACCCTACAAATATAAAGGGGCCCCTAGTTTGATTAGCCATTACAAGCAGTTTCAACATTGTCATGTGAATAAGTAATCAGAGGACAATCGTCCTTTATTATACCCTCTAGTGACATCACAAGTGGCAGTGTCCACCCAAATATGATGGATAGGTAAGCCTACAGGCTGTTGCATACTCCGCAAGAACAGAGAACTTTGTTCTCGCTCCCAGGGCTGCGAAAACAGAATGACCCTGTTTACCAGTATGGTACAGACCACTGGGTAGGCTGCTCTAGTCATCATACATCTGGGTGGAGACTCCCATTTGTGACGTCAGAAGACATATATAATACCATAATAGATTAGGCTATAATACAATGCAACCAAAATTAAGACGTAAGCATTAAAGCACTTTCCCTTTTCCAGACTTCTGAATGATTTAACTTGAATTAGTATTTAAAAACTAAATTGGCGGTGGTTTACAGCTGTAAGTTTTCTGTCCACCTTGTGAAGCTCCGCCGTGGAGCTCCTCTGTGTCGGGGTCATCATAGATCCCTTGGTAGAACACGGACTGCTTGTCAGATTCAGCACCGCTGAACTGCCAAAGTAAAACAACAATCTCTTATCAGAAGAAATACCGACCAACATTTGGGGGTCAGTTGAGGTCAACTAAACCACTGGCATTAGACGTTATAAGCAGACAGGAACACAGAATGAGGCACAGTGACACAGTACAAACCGGCCGGTCAGCTTTTCCTGCAGAAGGAAGTTTATCTGCCGTCACATGATACGCGCTCCACACATCTTGGATGTATTATTATTATTGTTATTATTATTTGTATTATTATTAACTGGTCAACAAGTGTATCACATCAGAGGAAACTTTGGGCAGGAGTCCTATTGTCAACAACAATAACAACAACCACCACCACCACCATTGTGTAACCCGAGTCACTCACCTCCTCGTATGATTGGGGATCTTGGTTTCTGCGCATTCCGAAGCCCAGCCTTTAGTAGGCCCCCTAGTCAGTAGACAGTCACAATACAACACATTTTAATAGAGAATTCATACTTAGACTAGATCGCTCTGCGGTCTTGGCGCTGTAAGGCTACAAGCCCTTCCCATAAATAGTGGAGCGCTGCGTAAAACGGACGCGTTCCTTCTGATCCCGTACACTCGTCTCCTTGCCTTCGCTCCTACGTCCTATCTCCGGGTCTATTGAATGTATTGAGCCTAACTTTTTAACTTTCACCGTCTCGTTTGAACTTGGGATCTATATGCCAAACGTGTATGTAAACTGTTAAACATATACATTAATGCAATACATTTCAATTTCTTAATTAATTATTAAGAAGTAGGTAGGTAGATAGTGCGTCTTTGTTAGTTGTTTGTATGTTTCAAAGCACATAGCCTGTGTTTGTAGTAAATGGATCGATAGTTCTAGTAATGTTTCTAGACTCCCATTAGTCACAGTCTGTCTTAAGACCCATCGGTGGCCTGGGTATTTACATAAACTAGAATGGTAAAATGAAGTGAAGATACGGGTTCTAATCCGGGTTCTAATCCGGGTTCTCTAGACCAGTCTGTTCAGGACGCAATACGGAAGTAGTGTGCAGGCTGGTCGACTCACACAACCACATCTTACCATGACAACAACAACAACAACAACAACAACACACACACTACTGTGTGCTATTTTAATGATTCTTCATACGAGTTTTGCGGACGATATCAACCTGACTCATGAAGCAGACTCGACGCCTGTCCGCTTGTTCACAGAAGACGAGTTGAAACGATACGACGGGAGCGAGGTGAGACTGTGTGTGTGTGTGTGTGTGTTTATTAGTGCATCAAATATACAGTAGTATCTCTAAATAGAGATAGTCCATCTCAACAAAGTGTGTGGTAAGCACAGGAGACATTCATTTTACTTTTTCTAATCCTGGGGCTGAAATAAATAAATAAGAGAGAGAGTGTGTGTGTGCGTGTGTGTGCATGT
Source organism: Bathygadus melanobranchus (assembly GCA_900302375.1). Taxonomy (NCBI): domain Eukaryota; kingdom Metazoa; phylum Chordata; class Actinopteri; order Gadiformes; family Macrouridae; genus Bathygadus; species Bathygadus melanobranchus. The sequence continues at coordinate 15,667 of OMKP01016302.1, forward strand.
GTGTGTGTGCGTGTGTGTGCGTGTGCTTTTTTATGCATGAAAAGCTAATGTTTTGTGCTGTTCTCATGTAACATAACGTAGGAAGGACAGCCGATCTACATGGCAATCAAAGGAGTCGTGTTTGACGTCACCAAGGGGAAAGGTGCAAACTTCACTACAGTCATTACAACCACTTACACACCAACGTGAAACTATATCTGCTTGACATTAAATGACGCTATGTATATGTGTGCAGGCCATGTTATGTGCTTTCAGCCACCGCGACAGACCCATGATTGTGTTCATTTCAGAGTTTTACGGGAAAGATGCTCCTTATAATTCCCTGGTGGGCCGAGACTCGACGCGGGCCGTAGCCAAGATGTCCCTGGACCCTGTGGACCTGACACCCGACACGGTGGGTCTGACTAAACTTAAACCTAAACTCTCTGCAGAGGAGACTAGCATGGAGACAATAGCTCCACAATGCCAGTACAGTTCATGTAAGCCTTAACATTTAAGGTAGTACTTTCGAGTACTTAAGCAAAATATAATACTTTAACTGCGTTAAGGCTCAACCATCGGTCCACCTTATGTTGCCTGTGACTGGGTTTGGAGGTATGAGGATGACATGTCGTGCAATTGTGGATTGACATTGATTGTCACTAGTTTACATTGAGGCACTCAGCAGACTTACAGGTGAGAAGAGTCAAATCATACAGTCCTTATCCTAGCAGCTACAATACATTCCAAGTGCTGAATTATGGACTCAAAACGAGCATTGTAAACATAAGTGAAGCAATGCTAAAAAAAATAAAAAATAAGCAAATGAAACCAAAACTTCACTTGACATGGCCTAGTTTCTAAATGACAACTGGCTATAGTGCAGAGTAGTGGTAGGACAAGGGTTAGTGGAATCAAAGTGTTTATTAATCATCAAATAGAGGTAGTACATCTCAACAAAGTGTGTGGTAAACACAAGAAACATTAATTTGTCTTAGTGGGTTAGTGTTCTCTTCCAATCCTGGGGCTGTGATGTCTGAGAACAGACATGACATGATGTCTGAGAACAGACATCACAGTCTGATTCATTCATTCCGTGAGGGGTCACGTGACATAAAGGTCATCATCCCCCATGACCGATAACAAGATAGACCAGACCTGCATTTTTTAAGTATTTTGTGTACCAACTACAAAATTCTTTGTCAAAGTACGCAGGTACGAGTTTGGAGTTAAAACGACGCAGAAATCGACTTTATTTTAAGATAACTTTTGTTGTCGTCGTATGGTCGTCATTTTCATTCCGAATGTGCTTGCCGTTCTTCTTCTTCTTCGACTTGATTTTTATGGGTGTTGTCCAACAACGTTATGGTGCGTTAGCGCCACCGACTGGAACGGAGTGTGGATCGGGGAAACACGCATGACCAACGCGGACCCCCATTTGTAGTATGAATAGAACCATGTGGGCAGCGATACGCATGTCAAAGCCTGTACACAACACAGGTGATTAGACACAGACACCTGGACTTTAATGTCTCCCTTCTGTCTCTCCTCGGCAGACGGGTCTCACCGCGGAGCAGCTGAGCTCGTTGGACAGCGTCTTCGAGGGCACGTACAAGACCAAATACCCCATCGCGGGATACACAGCCGCCCGTATACTCAACCCCGACGGCAGCCCCAACAAACACTTCAAACCAGAGCTCCAGCCTCAACTCCAAGACAAAGATGAGTTGTGATCAAACCCCAGAGCAGGTTTTTATGGTGGGTCCAGCCTGTGTGTGGGCGTGTGTGCGCACACCAATGATCAACTTTGATAATCCAGCGGATCCTTAAGACTCCTGATATCGCAGAACTCTGAAGAATCAATCCACACCCTTCCCTCACCCACACCCCTATGTTTAGTCACATGACTATATTTGGTCATATCATGTCATATCACAGAGGCAACAACAACACTGGTTAACTAAGGGGTGTTTCCTCCCAGCCGAAAGGTACGGGGTTCAATCCCCGATGTCCGCAGCCAGCAAGATGCCCCCTAAACCCCCACCTACTCATGAATGACTATCTAAAGAATATTGAGTTTGGATAAGAAGTGTCTGCTAACATAACTAAATGGTAAATAGAAATAGTGACTGTAGCTGAAAGTGCCAAAACACAGAATAAGGAACTTTGGTGTAAGATCTATAGTAGTATAATAATAATAATACCTTATATAATAACAAGGTAGGCTGGGCGTCGGCCACAGACGACCTGATCCAGAAGTTCTCGTTGAAGGCTCCTGATGGTCGTTTCTCTCAGTCTGTATAAAGTTGTTTGTCTTCGGTATATTCACTGCTTTTACATGTTATTCAATACAAATAGGCCTATACATGAATACAAGTACATTAGAAACAGGAATATTAGGAGTTTACAATGTTGTATTTGTTGTATTTGACCCTTTTTGTGACCAGATGAATGACGTTTGGTCCAATGAACATGATAAAGATGAATAAAACACTGTTGGTCATCCCTGTACATTTAGAATGACCAGTAATTACCAGTTGTGTGCATTGATCTTCCATGTATTGTGATTTAACGTGTTTAGAGAAACAAAGGATAAAGGTTGTCTGACTGTCTGTAATTTAGGCCTGGGGTATTTTATTTATTTCATTCTATTTTTTGCTGTATGTTTGTGAATAAAGTGCCTTAAATAAATATATATACTGTATATATATATACTATTTTTGTTATATTGCAACGTTGGGCAGAAGTGGTAACTGTGTGTCTGTAAACATCATAAAACCATTATTAATTAACCACACAATGCTTATTAAATCATATCGTCATTTTATTGCTGGTGCCGTATCTACAGCGCCCTCTCTTGGTCGTTACAGGCCAGTGTGCCATTTGCTACTTGCGAACGTCCCGAACGTGGAACCTGTGTTAGTGGACTCCTACGTGTTGATGGTCTGTTCTGTGCGTTTACAGGGGACCTTGGACTCCATTTTCTAAAGGAGTGTTGAGAGCTGTGTTTATTAGGCCATACGTTGATCACAGCTAGGATGATGGCCAGAAGATGTACATAAACCAGCAGAGGGATTTCATGAGGTTCTTATATTTGGCTGTAAAGGAGTCCAGCAGATCCACACCTCCCATGAGTTTATTGTAGACCCCCACTATGAAAGGCCTCTCAACATGGATGTAGGTTTGGGTGGCTTTGTTCCAAAGTTGAATGTTCTGTATAGGCTCTCGTCCAGACCCTGTTGTCATACCATTTAACAGCACAGATGTTGTGGATCCCCTCCACTCTGATGTCAGCTGTGTCTGTACAGTCATGGCCTGATTTCCTGATGGTCTTTATTTCCTCCAATAAGATCTTCATCCTCGTCACTGGTCATCCTCGTCTCATAGTCACTTTCTCCATTTAGGATGAGTTCAGGCACACCCTACACACCCCCTCTCTTTACAGGTGGCATTCTGAAAAGGGCAAAGGAGAATCTGCAAAATATTCAGGTAGGAAAGTATCCAGGGCTAAATCATTTCAATGCAAATCACTCATGTTAACATTGAGTTAGAGAATGCTGTTTGCTACTGTCCAGTGTAGTACAGAACATTCACTCCAAAGAATCATGAGATCAATGTAATTATGCTATACACAATACAGTACTACATACATGCTGTATATATACAGTGTATATATATATATACACAGTCGTATAAAGTATATTAAAACGCTCACACTTCATTCTATGTAGTATTACTAAAGTAGTAAATCATCAACTAAATCACAGTGAGTCAAGTTCACCAGAAGTGTATGAAGTACTTTTCACTACCACTTCCTTCCATGTTATAATATTGTAATACACAGACTAAATAAGCTCAAACTAGCCTTTAATGAATCCATTCCAGAACAACCCCATATCTATGTGCTGTAGACATTGTAAGCATCATATAAAAAACATTTGAGGCATTTTACTGACATTTAATCTTGACAAATCCAGGCATTATAGACAAGCTCAGAGGAAAGTTGTTTGACTGTGTGACCTCATGACCTAATGTCCAGACATGTAGTATAGATAGAACTGCTAGGGTAAACAATAGGACCCAATGAGTATGGCAATGTACTCAGGGGGTTTTGTAGTAGTACAAGATGGCGTCGCGCACGGTCACAGAGGCACAGTGCTCCCCGATCCGGTGCTGTTTTTTGTTATTTGTGTACGTATGTTTTATTTTTGCCTGTTTTAATTATTATCTTGCTTGTTGTTGTGTCTTGTTAGCACCTAGGGGTCTGCACCTTAATTTTGTTGTACCTGTACCTGTACCCGTACAATGACAATAAAGATCATTCATTCATTCATTAGGAGAGTTAAAAGTCATTGTTGTTATATTGCAACTGTGGGCTCTACAGGGTTAATCCTAATCCTATGAAAGAGCTTGTCATAATGATAACAACTAGAGTGTTGTTTCAGTTAAAATGAGAAAAGTGTGAACAAGTGAAGAGATTAGTTATTAGTAGTTAAGCACAATTCAGTTATTCCAATACCTCTAGGTATTGGAATAATACCTAGAGGTGGAGGGGCAGTATAGGTATACTGCCCCTCCTCAAGGACTCATAGTGTGCTTGGGGGTCAAAGGTGGCTGGGTTCCGCCAGGTATCCTAAGGTGTGAACGGAACAGGAGGACTGTCATGGAAGGGTGGGTGGGGTGCTTCCGTTCCTCTCGAGGCCCCTCCCCCACTGGCCGGCACTAGAGTAGGAGGCGTGGACCAGCTAGTGAGTGGCCAACCGGGCCTACCAATGCGTTACGGCTGACCTACAGCTGGGTTCAAAGGACAGTGGCCCTGCCCTCAGTGTACCACTGCTGTGGGAGGCAGACCCAGCGACAGCTCTCAGTCAGGTGCAGCAGGTTGTCGACAGCCCAGTGTCACCTCTCTCTCTCTCGGCTCTGAGAGAACATTCTACTCCAGTGGGTTGACAACACTCCAAGACAAGATGCCCAAAACAGTAAGATTCACCTCTTTGTTCCGCATGTGATGTATTAAAAAAATTCCATCATGCATTTTTTTTTACATAATAATAATGATGTAGTAATAACACAATCCATAATGTCTTATGTCTACTGTCATAACCGGACATAGTTTGATTTGATGCTCATGTTATGTTATGTTGTTATGTTGGAACAAGCTCTGTTCTGCTTTTTTGTTGACACCAATTCATAAAACCCTGACGTTGTCTTCAAGGACGTCTGACATAATGAATGGAGACTCAGGTCTGAAGGTAGTTGGTGTTCGACCCAAAGTTAGTCAGCACAGCAGAACTATCTACTATTCTATAAAGTGTACTATTATTCTACTATTAAGTGTAAAGCGACAGAACAAATAGGTTTGTTACATTTTATTGTGGTATTATTCTTGTGTTGCAACTTGCAGGAGGGACCTAGCCCACTTGGAATGTACTCATTAACCAGATGTGGTTTGTAGTTTGACCCCTGAGAGAGAGAGAGAGAGAGAGAGAGAGGATGGTTTAGGGTTAGGGTTAGTCTCATTTATGTCTCTTGACTCATTTAACTTTTGGATTCTTCTTCTGTTCATAAAGTTCCCTTGTGATATACCTTGTGATATATCGAACACGGCAGTTACTTTTGATCGGTATAATCTATCTGTATTATATATCTTTTTTGTGTGTATTCATGCAGTTTTAATTGTACTCTCGACATCATTGTAAATGAGGGCATGCCCTCAATGAATCCTCAAGGTTTAAATAAAGGTTGAATGAATGAATGATCGTGACTCAACTTGAGTGAATCACTGCGCACTTATCAGAACTTCAAGGGTGACTTCTCATAGCGAAGGGTGAATATTCTTATCCAAGGGTATTAACCGCTCTGCAGACGGTTCAGTCCGAGGTCTGAGCAAACATGCACAGTTGCTCCAGATTAAGCGTTTCTGTCCACTCTGCGTATGCAGAGTACGTCCAAGGGTATGTAGGGTATGTAGGGTATGCTGTACGCAGGGTAAAGTCTACTACTTACTCTCTACTTTCACTACGTACTTAGGGCCTACCTGTCAAGGGTGGAAAATACCTGAGTACATTTCCTCAAGTAAAATGTTGAGGTATTTATACTTGTACTTTATCTGCACTTGTGTATCTTACAAGTTCACAACTATTATATATATATATATATATGTTTTGCAAGAACCTACCTTTCATTTAGCAAGACGTGCTGACAGTAATACTTAACAATAGTTTTATACAGTCTGTTATAATTCTCCAAAGTAAAGGATTTGCGTAGTTTTCCCACTGGTGCTCGTACTGTTGACAGAGCAGCTAACTAAACACACATCCAGTTCAGAACGTAAGGGGGGAGGGGGTGAATATATTAGTGTCCATGTATGAGTGCTGTAACTGACGCTGGTGTTTTGAATGACGTTGTGAACCCAAAGTCAGTTAAGAGAGACTAGCTGCGCTGTTAGCCAATCAAATCAACCAAACTTTATGTGTATCACGCATTTCATGCAAAACCTGCACTATGAAGTGCTTAGTGAGGGCCAATCACACCTCACATCCTGAGGGTGACGGCGCGGCGTACAGGTTGTTGCTACGGCGATGGTGGCGGCGGCCATTTTCTGAGAGCGGATCAGTTTTGTGCAGGATGATGGAGGTGGTCGGGGGCACTGTGAGGGAATGTGGGGCTGAGGCTTTATCTTTATGACATGCTGGGTGTGCACTAAAGAGTCATAAAACAGTTGGGCAACAGCTACACTTTAATGGAGTCAAGGTTCATGGACAGTTGTTTTACACACAACTTTATTTTCCATTGTGAAAAAAACTATAGTGTGTTTTACT
>OMKP01016325.1:3311-16606 GCA_900302375.1 Bathygadus melanobranchus
GGGGGGGGGGGGGAGAGAAAGAGAAGAGCGAGAGAGAGAACAAGAGGAGCTCAGGTTACACACTGCGCTAGCTGCCGTCATGCCCGTAATAGCAGGGGAAAACTTGGGCTAATACTTGGCTTAAGACGGAGCACTGCAGGGTTTTCAATTCTCTCTCCAGAACCATTGTACCGGAGTGCACATGAAATGTGCACTAACCCTTAAATGAACCCTAACCCTTAAATGAAAACAAGCCGTACGAAACAAATCTACATTTGCATGTTGCTGGTGTGGAATTTGCGGTTGGCGGTTTACTTATAAGTAAACCTGTAGTAAAAGTGAAAGCAATACATTTAGGAGTTTAAAAATCACAAAACGTGTTTTTGAGGTGTTTGAATAAGCTGTCTTAATAGAAGTTGTTCAGTTGACATACCAAACATACCAACAATACACCTGCTATGACCTACGCCCAATTATAAACAGCAATCACTCTAGATAGCCCAAATCTAAAGATTTGAACAAACCCTTTCTCTTATTTCCAAACGATATTAATAGATGCACGGGTAGCCAAAAGCTTACTGTGGAATAGGGAAAGTGTGCTTTGTGGTTTTCAGGCGTGACAGCCTAAACAAGTCATTACGCTAACAACGTAATGCTCGCAGTGAGATAGCCTTGTGGCACTGCTGCGGAGCACTATTCTGTAGCATGCACTTTGCTTTGGTACACTCGGCTATCAGATCTTATCGTGTACCTAGTCCTGGCCGAGTTGACAGCGTTAACAAGTGTAACAGGCCTGCCTAACACGTCCACACAATGCCTTCGATGACGAATTACGATAACGAGACCAATGGTCTCGCACAAATGACTATTCTACGGGCATCGCATGCACCCGAATTTGCTGCATCGACCTAAAGTCAACTGCTGCAGGCGACACACAAGTGAAAGGTACTACTGGGCAGGGAATGTGCCTATATAGACAGCTTTAATAAGTTGTCAGATGTATTTGGAACAAGTTTCCTCCCCCGATAGCCCGCCAGCTCCTGCGCAATCAAGACCTTGTTTCCTGTATGTTTTTGCAAGCTCATAGCCACGCCTGTAGCTTATAGCAGCTAAACACATTAACCACAAGATGGGTCGGCTGGCTTAGCTTCGAAAATGTTTGTTCAGCGGTTGGTCAGACATTTTTCTTAGTGCCTGCATCAATTTCGTACTTGCTTGTATTACTGCTGACTGTGACAGCTAATTTTAGCCCGTCAAAACAGGATTCGCTAACAAGCACCTTGTGCTTGCTAGCTGATGCATTCAGTAGATCACGTTAGGTGCAATAGAAAGCGCGAAGAAAAGTGAAATAAAACCTTACCAGACCATTCCATACGCCCCCTCTCCGATATAAGAGAGGTTAGTATAGCGGGGGCCGACGTCGAACGCCTGCCCCTTGACCAACTCCGACCCACCCTTGGATCCCGCAGCTCCGGTGGATCCATCATGCGCAACAGTGCCAGCCACCCCGGCAGGACCACTATTTGAGCCTGTGGCTCCGACCGCTGCAGTGCTGCTCGAATCCGCCATGGTTCGCTCTCGAAATGACTCGCTTTTCGTCGATAGATTCAGTCGAGTATCGCCTCGTAACTCACGGCTCGGTGCGTCGGTTGTCAAACGTCGTATAAAAATGTTGCTCTTTCGTTGTCGAACACAAACCAATCAAGGCCCTCTTCTACTACCAGAGTGTAAATGGATTTCGCCCTGGAGCGCGGATTTGATCGCAACACTGAGCGTAAATGCGCGTGCCAAACTACGGTAGTAATGTCGCGTTCGTTTTGTTTAAGTGGGCGGCCGATGCGGGCGGAGTTATCGCAAATGGCTACAGTTTGGAGGAAAAGCGCCACCGAAACAACCCCACCGTTGACCCAAAACACGCGCCACCAATAAAACAAACACGCAGCATCCATGAGTGGGCGTGCCGAATGTGTTACACTGTAGCAGAGTAGCATCTCTGTAATGTAATTATGATAATTCCAGTAATCGTTGTTGTTTGATGTGATGAGTATTTTGTCACATATTAACAGTATGTTTTCTTTACGCAACACGTCCCTGCCCTTTCCGGTGATGAATCACGACTTCCTACTTAATGTGCCCACGAGAGGGTTAATTTGTAGGCATTGTACATTCAATGGTCATGTTCATCCTTCATGCATCAAACGTAAAGAGGATGAGTTGAGCACTTCCAAGATGATGAACCCAACCCCCACATCATGATAACAATAGTAATAGTTTTAATTAGCTCAACTAGCCTTCCTTTCTTGTCGATGAACACTCATATTCGTAGTGTTTTATTTGCTTAATCTACTACTCAAATAAACCGGCGATTGATTGACTGCAGAAGTCACACCAGTCAGAGGACTGTAGGCCTACCTAGTGGGCAGAAATCATAAATTTCATACCTCGGGGCAGGCAGAAACATGCAACTGGAACACACCCTTTAGTCGTGACGTAACCACAGCCACTCTGCGCTGCTTCCTGGTTGGTGCTGTCGCATGGTTGTAATGTTGTGGTGTGGTGGTGATTTTTTATTATTCTAGCCAAGGAATGATAGGACTTAGTTTAAAACAGAACTGGATTGGGCGGATTCGACTAGCACTTACACTTTTAGGATTGCCGTACACGGTTTGCAAACCAGAAACCAGGTAATTTGGCAATTTCGCTAGCATTAGCCTATTTTATATAACGACTAGATCGCTAACAGTTAACCCATCCCGAGTAGTGCAAAAGTCAGAGTAGTGTAGCTATATAGTGTTATGGACGTACCCAAACTTAACAAGTTCAAGTTCAGTAAGTTTTATTTGTCACATGCCAATATACAATGTACAGCAACAGCGAAATGAGGGAAACTATATAGCCTACCATAAGAATTAAACCGTCTTCAATAGTAATAACTAAATGTAACTATTTTAATTGCATGGGAATGTGTGACTCAGTATTTGTTCTGGTCGTATTCTATGTTCCATGGCCAATGTCTGGTGAAGCAGAAGAGATCAATAGCAGGAGGATAGTATTTCCTACATCTAGAGCAACTTTATACGCAACCATTTTGTACAGATGAGTTCTAATGGGCTTATTACAGTACAACAGACGACTATGTGTGTGATTGGTGTGGGATGTCATCCACCACAAGGTTGTAAGTGTCAGAGTTTAGCTGGTGATGACAACCACCCAACATCTGGCCTATCTTAATTCTACCTCTCTTCTCTTGTCCTTCAGGCTATCCTGCTCATCTGCTCTGTCATTCATTAACAGCCGATCCACCACCGAGTGTGTTTATAAGCCATACACAAACACATTGAGAATGATGTCATCTTCTGTCGCACCACCACATCTTAAATCCAGATGCCAACTGTACCCAGGGTCTCAAATCAAGCGCTTCCCTGTGCCAGATGACAAGGTGGATTGGAGCCAGGTGTGGGCTCAGTACAATCCTGTCCACCACACAAACGCATGTGTAACTAAAAGGCCAACATGGGCAGATCCAGAGATAGGGTGAGACATGGGAATCAATGACAATATGCTGTCCAATTAAAAAATGTTGATTGATTATTGTTATTCATTGATTGCTCTGGTTGGATTATCTTGCCATAATGCTACAGATGTTGGTCAACATGGCACAATAACCCTCTATGATAACACTTTAAAAGAAAAACAGTATGAGATTCTCCCATAGTGCGCCTATATAACACGTTGCCTGACATTATATGATTCATCTTATTGAATACAATTGATTGACTGTTCTTCATTGAAATAGGATTGAGTCTAGATGAGACCACTGCTAGAAACTATACATCCATAATTAAAAACGGGCGAAGCATTATGTCAGTTTTTGACCTGTACGTACTTGTTGTTTGTGATACAGCACATTTACCCCTCGATTCAACGCTGTGGACGGTGATGTGGACAGAACAAGCTTCCAGGGAGCCTATAAGGTGGTGCAGGGGAGGCCTCTGTAAGTGATGCTGCTGTACTGACCACAGGACAGACATGTCATCTGTCAGTTAACCATTATCATGAAATATTGTCATAGCAACCCACGTGGACGCACAGGGCTGGCCGGGAGAGGTTTGCTGGGACGCTGGGGACCCAATCATGCTGCGGATCCAATAGTCACAAGGTAATTGTCGGCCATCGCTATTGGACAAATGGACCTTGTAGAGACAGGTGTGTGAAGACATGTCATGAAATAGAAACCCCATGGACCATGCTCAGTGAAATAGCATTTCATTGTGATATTATGGCTTCAGTATTTTACAAGTCTGCTTGTAAAGTGAGGCTTTTAATTAAATAGCTTTCAGCTTTTTCAAATACTACCGGCTGCAGTGGCTCAGGTTGATCCCCGGCTCCTCCTAGCGAGCTGGTATAAATGGGTAAATGTGAGGTATGAATTGTAAAGTGCTTTCAGTGTCCATAGGTCAGAGAAGCGGGAAAGTCATACATGTAGTCCATTTACCATTTTACATGTAATGTCATGTTGTTTTGAAGGTACGGCGGTGGAGTATTCTGCAACTTTTAAGTTCATTCAAATCTTGTAATGTCAATGTCTGTGGAAATCCCAAGGCTTTGGATTCTGAGTGTAGAGCAGCCATCATGATTCCCTCCCTCCTGCAGATGGAAGGTAGATGCCAAGGGGCAGAAAATATCCCACCCAGTGTCTAAACGGCCGGTCCTGCAGTTCGTCTCCATCAAGAGGAAGGATTGTGGGGAGTGGGCTATTCCTGGGGTTCGCCACACTTTTCTTTTCTTTTTATTTATTTTTACTTTACTTACTCTGAATATTTACATTGACATGGCATTTAGCAACGGCCTAATTGTATTGTATATGTCGCTGTATATCTGTTGGCTTTATTTTACCATTGAACATTAAGTACAGTACTTTCCTTGGGTAGCATGTCGTGAACAGCCAGTCTGCCTTATGAATGTTGTTGGTTAGTTTCGTGTCTCCATACTTGATGCTTGTGTTAATCTCAGGGTATGGTGGACCCAGGCGAGTTGGTTTCTCTCACTCTACAGAGAGAGTTCTCTGAGGAAGCTCTCAACTGTCTGTCCGTCACAGCGGGGGAGCGGGCGAAAACCCACGAACGCATCACCAAGCTCTTCAAAACGCCCGGGCTTCCGGTTGGTTCTCCCTGTACCGTCAGCGATATATTGTTGTATATCACTCTTTCGACTAATGTAGTTATTGTTTTCTATTGTATTCTTGGTCTTCTCATGAAGGTATATAAAGGCTACGTGGACGACCCTAGAAATACAGACAATGCCTGGATGGAGACTGTTGCCGTCAACTTCCACGACGAAACAGGTACTGAAGCCGCATTGTTTTTTTCAACATTGTCCGTTGCCCAGGAGACGTCAGTGTATACAAGTGAAGCCAACTCTCCCTGTTGTTGCTCTAGGCAACAGCGTGAGCGAGCTGCCACTGCAAGCCGGTGACGATGCTGGACAAGTCACCTGGATCGACATCGACTCTTCTTTCCATCTCTATGCAAGTCATTCCCATTTCCTGGAAATGGTCGCCAAGGAGAGACACGCACACTGGTAACCAAGGAGAAGACACAAACGTATATTGTAAGCATGAAGGAAAAATTGAAGACCATGAGGAAATTAAAATGCAATTCATATATGCACAACTGTGCAGGTTTATGGGGTAGACAGGCATGCAATAAGTGCCACCCCATGTATGTGCTTCAAGTAGTTAGTTAGTTATATTTATTCATCATGAAGGCTTTACACATTACTCACTCATCCCGTTAATGCCACAGGTGGAAGGAGTTATGATCGCTATTGAGATAACCTGAACGCTATGCCAGTATGTAGTATTATAGCACAACAAATAATAATGTGATGTAGCAAAATCAATAATGGAATATTGCATAACAAACCAGGGAACAAAAGAGTCTGGGCTAGTCCACTGCTACCTGCGGTTAGCCAACTGCTAAATGCAGTTAGTTTAGCAACACTGCAATGACATTTAGCAACATTTAGCAATATATACTTCTAGCAGTAACGCTATTCCCTCTCTTTTGACTCTAACTGAACTCTGATATCCGAATGAGGCACATCTTACTTTAACATGGTGCTTCTACAAGTTATGGGAGATATTTGTCTTGTTTGGCTGTAAATTCATCATTTAATTTCCCTTTTGGTTTGGTGCAATGTTTGGTCTTGTCTTGTCACACTGTACAACATCACCTCAGCACACAGTCCACTCATCCAGATGTTACACACACCACTGAGTATACACATTTTAGGTTACAGTTAAATACTGGGTTACTTTAAGCTTTTTTAATCACGTGTGATCATAACAGTTTCCATTTTACATTATGGTTTTGCAGTAGAGTTTGCATATTTGCTCGATTGTTCGTGGACTGTGATTGTGCTGCTCATCTTCCCAGGCAAGCATCCCCATATATTTGGTGTCAGGTTTCTTATTGATTTTAAATAGCGACGTTTGGCTAATGTTCTCTTATTTGATACGGTAGGAGATGACTTCACAAGAATGCCAACGCCCTGTTTGCAAATTCATGAGTATCTATTTAATGAATGGTGATGATCATCAATCAACAAGGGGTGGACTTTCCAGTTTATATATAGTGAGCTTCAATCATCAACCAATCAATCATTCCTTCATTTGCAGGGTTTTCTTTCAAAGTAATAAAATGTATGTTTGTATGTATGTATTGTTATATGTACATCTGCAAACCTGTTAATTGTGCTGATTTATTTTAATCTCAATGAGACTTTGTGGTTAAATAAAGGTTATGAAAATTAAAACAAAATGTTACAGTTTGTGTTGCAGTCAGTCTGTAAGTCTGTTTTTAAAGTAGACAATCTAGTAACATAATTTACCATTAGCCCTTTTGGTGTGGTTTATTGTTTCCATTTTGCTTTCTTTATTCTGAGGTGTGCGATTAGGGAACTTCACAAAAACGAACAAAAAAGCAGATCTTGATATTTGCATTGTATAGGTCTTATTGATACAAACATTGTAGGATCACCTGCACATACTGGCCATGCAAGGACTGGAATACGAAATCATTGACCAAATGAATTTCAAGGGGTCTTCTAGTTTCACATGATGGAAGCCCTACATTGTCAAAGTCGCTTGAGTTATTTTGACTTGTATACTTACTATACTACAGATGCACTAAATGTTTAGTAGTAGTATAGTGGTGTAGTTCAGAGTTAAAGTCTATTGTATATGTATATGTATGTAGCCTACATAAATAAGGTCAAAGGCCGCCGTCAATTATACACGAATCACTGTAAACTACATTACCCAGAAGCGCTTGCGAAAACCCAGGCGACTTGTTGAAGACGTGGCCTACCGACGTAACGGACGCGACCGGGGTGATTCAAACGGGCTCAGCTACTTTGTGCAGATATTTCCTGACCGGCGTGTTACAAGTGATCGGGAAAGTATCCTCTGTGGTTTACGTGCCTTATTGATTCACGATGTCTGGAAAAATCAAGAGCCGAAGTGCTGCCAACGCCGACTCAATAGCTGGCAGCGTGTCCTGCGATGAACGCATCTTGCGGGATTGTCACCAACTGTACACGGATCCCGACAGTGGTGAGTTGGCTGGGGGGCAGAATACACCGGGATGACTGAGAGCCGGCGTATACCCGATGTCCAAATCCAATGTCAATGCAACAACGTGACTAACTATAAGTTAGATGGCTGTCTTTCTTCGAGCTAACCAGAAAGCAACAAGCAAAGTGTCTGGTTGTATTACTAACTAGCCGCTATTTCGTCATAACCATTGATGTATAAGTAATGGTAGACGCACAGGTCAGATACATACCGGTAGGTTCTGATGTGTCTGTTAAACTAGTTACTACTTGTTTTATGTACAACAATACATTGCTGGGCCGCATGGATCGTGGTCGTGTTTCCCCACCCCACAAACGTTCAGCAAGTACTAACGCCGCATCACCCCCAGAAGAAACACGATTAATTAACGTGCTGTTTTTTTGTTGTACTGTAAATTGTAAAGTGTATTGTAAATACCTGCAATTTTTACTCTCTTTTTATCACCTCATCACATCGTTTCTTGTTCTTGTTCTTGTATTTATTGTTTATTGTTGCACCGACTGACCAGGCCAAATTCCTTGTAATGTGAAAATTACTTGGCAATAAATCCTTTTCTGATTCTGATTCTGATTCTGGATCACCTCTCTTTATCACAGGACTGATCACAGTGGCCCAGTCTGTCGGTGTGACTCTGCTACCTCCGAGGAAAAAGATCACTGTTATGTTAATGGGAAACCACTCAGCAGGGAAAAGCTCATTTATCAACTGGTAATGTTTGACAATTTTCAGTTTGCCTATGGGATTTGTAGTTAATTATGCAGCACAAAAGTCGCCGTTTACCTTACGTTTGCTACTATAACACATCTTTGACCCACATAATTGTGTCTTCCTCAGGTATGTAGAAGAGCACATCCAGCGCACTGGCGTGGCGATCGAGACCCAGGGCTTCAGCTTTGTTACCAGCGGACGCAAGAGGGAGTCTCTCACAGTAAGTGTAACAGCTTCAAAGATCCTCACAAGTGTAATGTAATCCCCTTTTTTCTTGATTTAATAAACATGATTAAGTGCTGCCAGCATGGTCCAACCAGGCCCTTATCAAACCATCATAAGACGCTGCTTTTAAATTGGGTTTGGCGGATGGCGGGCGCTTAATAATCAGTTATGGGTTTTATTTTGAATGAACATCAAACAGGATTGGATTGCATTGGCACCCCTGTTAAGTCACAAACCACACAACAACCATCCTAAGTATATGAATGTGGCTGATATCTAAAGTCTTCCCAACAACTGTTGATTGTACATACTTTCTTACGTTTTAGGGAAATGCCACCCTGCATCTTTACCCACACTTCAAACCTCTGCAGGAATTCAAAGGTGAGATTTGGATCAGTTTTTCCATGGTTTCCATTAGGTCTGGGCAATATATCTATTATATTGCTGTCGTGATGTGAGACTAGATATTTTAGATATCGTATTATCCTGATATGGCATAAGTGTGATGTCTTTTCTGAACATGCCATACTGTTCTAGCTATTGTTTGCGTTTAAGTTCTTAATGAAATGAGAAGATTCTCAGCACTTTTCATTCGTATTTAATTTACACAGTATACACTATATATACTGTATCGCCCAGCCCTAGTTTCTATTGTACGGCGCTCACAACAGATTCTATAACCCATACCCATGTTCCGTTGTCCGGTAGGTCTGTCGGAGTACCTGGGCACGGAGGTCTGCACGTCGCGGCAGAAGCGCTTCAGCCTGATCACCTTCGTGGACTCTCCGGGGCTGGTAGACGGAGACATGAAGTACCCCTTCGACGTGGACGATGCCATCATGTGGCTAGGTGGGGCATCGTTAAACAAACAGGCCCACACGCCACGGTGACTCCGTTGCATCCTTTCGAAAACTCGGCGTTCGACAGCCTGTGCGGACGATCTTTTTTTAAGTATATCGCACTGTATTTAATGACTGCGGAAAGATGCAGTCAGCCTTGTGGCTGACAAACGCCTCCGATAAAACCGTGACCAACACAGCGTTGAGCCGAAAGTGAACAGCATGTGTGACTGCATTCTGATGCCCTTTCGTACTTGTTGTTGACATTATTTTGAACATGAACGAGTCATGCCATCGCAAGCTGTGTTGATACACATTTTAAGCCATGATTTAGAGTGGGGGGGGCTGTCATGAAACTAGAAAGTGCTATGTTGTAGTTTTGGCCAATTCCCACGTGAATACCACGTGTATAGCATTACCAATCATAACTGCATCATTTGTGAATTGAAATTGCACTAAATCCTTCTTTGAAATACGGTTGGAAAAAAACGGTTGAATTTACATTTTTCTTTTCTTCCCCTTCATCTCCCTTCAGGCGAGCTGTGTGACTTGATCCTAGTGTTCTTCGACCCCATGGGCCAGGCACTGTGCAAGCGCACCCTGAACATCGTGGAGCGTCTGAACGAGAAGCATGGAGACCGACTGCACTTCTACCTGAGCAAGGCCGACGAGGCCGGAGGGGAGTCCGACCGACAGGTATGACCCTTGACAGGGTCCATGATGAACACCTGCCACCATATACATTTGATTTAGAGTTGCAGCATTAGAGCAATTGCTTGGCCATTTGCTAGGTAAAGAGTTCATTTTGGGCCCTGCCCACGGATATGCTAATATTTACTCAAGGGCCGATGACTTTTGGTCCTTGGTGTACCATTGTGAAGTTGAAATGGAAGGCACACTTACCAGCAGTTTGGTAGCAGTTTATAGTATTGGCTAATATTGATGCTCTCAAGCATTTACACATTTGAATTGATTTACTTTTTTCCTGAATTTGATACATTGTGATTGTTATGTTGTGATATATCTACAATGTGGCTATTTGACCTCACTTTTGGGGGAAACCCAAAGAACCATTTTCAAGTTCTGAAAAAAGCAATGGAAATAATGATGAGAACAGAGCACTTATCGTCATGGCTACTGGGTCACCCAAAGACCCATTGAAACTAAATGGACAGATGATGCAGAAAACAGCATGGTGGTCTCAGGGGTTGTCAGTCGTGGTTGGTTGCCAGACAAAGCAAATGTATTTAAGACGGGGATGGCTTCTTATTATTTGATTATACACCAAAATGTTTAATTGATTTAATCCAATAAAAATGATAAATGATGACATGACCGGGGCGGCAGTCGCTCAGGAGGTAGAGCGGTTGTCCGGCAACCCGGGAGGCCGCCGGTTCGATCCCCGGCTCCCCTAGCTAAGTGTCGACGAGCTGGTTGCTGCCTTGCACGGTTGACACCGTCGTCAGTGTATGAATGTGTGGGCAATGTAAAGCGCTTAGGATAACAGCGCTATATAAATGCAATCAATTTACCATCATAAGTGGTGGTTGCAGTCTTCAACAAGGTTATGGGGTGTAAGTGGTCTTCATCTCTTCTTCCTCCTCGTCTACTTCAGAGAGTGATGATGCAGATCGTCCAGGAGCTTTGCAAGCGGCCGGGACTCAACAAATGTGGCTTTGACATGCCTACGATCTACATTCCTAATCCCAACAAGGTAGGTCCTGTTCTCGGATTGAGCTCAGGCAAATGCCTAATTCACTTGTGCCAAAATAGACTTTGTATAATAATCATGGATTGTAGAGGTTGTAGGTCTCAATAATAGCACAATGTGGATTTTCTCCAGAGTAAAGAGGACACGTGGAGGGCTTGTAGTTTTTGTTGAGAAAGGCCTTTACACAAAGGATAGCCGTCTGTTGTCAAGGTCTGCACAATGGGATAGGGCTATTAAAAGTGCTCATTTAAAAATAAAATGCATGTTTTCTATATAATACAGCCTTTGTGGCCCATTTTGCTGGTGGGAAAGAATGAATTTACTCGCCAATCATTGAAAATGTTTGAGATAAATCATTATTTGTAAACCTTTCTGAAAATCCCCATGAGATATATCGGATTGACTAAGGCCTCGTGTTGCTGTGTGCAGCCGAGTCGCTGTGTGAACCAGATCGAGGATGTGTGTCGCACCGTGGAGAAGACCATCAACCAGACGGTGCAGAACACCCTGAACTCCCTGGAGAAGGACTGCGAGGTCATCACCGACGCCATCGCCGACACGCTCGCAGTTGACAGGTAGCGGGGGAGAAGCCGGGGCATACATGATGCCAGCCGTTAGCCGTTGTGGCGCCTGTTGTCTGTGGCGGGGAAGTATAAACCAATAGCATTAATTCTCATAAAAGTCATTCAACGTAGAAATGGTATCTATTTTATATTAATAGATGATCTTCTAAGTTAGTTTAATATATTACAGTTCAGATCTGTAGACCTCTGTTGATAGGTGTATCCAAGTTTCTGAACAAGAATTTTAGTGTCTGCTGGCTGCAGGTATCAGTTATATTTCTCTTTAGTAATCCAGCTAATACATTCTTATCCTTTTTACTAATTGTGACTCTTGTTTTGGGAGGAATAAAAGTCATCAGTGCTCACTACACAATCCTGACCAGTGCACCGATGATGATGATGATGATGATGATGATGCTGATGAAGGATAAGTGTACTAACCAAAAGTACGGTTCCTCTTGCAGGCAGACCGGGGCTCAGAACCGCCGGGCGCGCTGTAAGGGCTGCTTCTTCGCTGTGCTGGGCTTCATCGTGCCGCTGGCCCTGCTGGCCTTACTGGTGCTGGGCAGCCTCTCCGGAGAGCTTTTGAATGTCGCCCTGGGGCCCAAGGGCACTGAGGCCCTTTCTCTCTACCTGGTGAGTGTGTGTGTTTGTGAACGGGTATTGAGATTCAAGTTCAACCTAAAACCATGGATGTGAGTGGATCTTCAGTAATTGTAAACTGAAGATCCACTCAGCGGGCGTAACTTCATTTTTGGTCGAAATCATTTTTTTTGTATTTATTTTTTATTTTTTTAAACGTTTTTGGAACAATTAAAGGTACAATTGCTAACTTTTGTAATGTTGACAACATTCAGACACTAGGTGTCACACTCCCCCTCCCCCACCCCCACCCTGGTGTGGCTTTTCAGCCCTTGAAACTCCTTCCAGCAAAAGCTCGAACCAATATTCACCCCAGCTTTGCTCCTGATTTTGTCATCGAGCACTTGGGATTCGTACCGGTGTGAAGCCGGGCGCTTAGCATCTTACAGAGATAAACAAACGATAACAATATTAAATGATTAATTCACAATCAGACAATTTCTTGGGTGGGGAAATGGCGATACTTCCTCACCTTTCTAGAAACTATCGAAGACGAAGAATATTAGTTATCTAGTTATCAATTGAGCCCTTTAAGACATACGTGCATAAATATCTTACAAATATAAATAGTGGGCAAATCAAAAAGCATCATATCTGGCGATTTTCAATTCAAACTTGGTAATGTGTTATCAATGTGGATTTTTAATTCTCATTCATATTATGTTAGTGGACTGATTATATGCCTCTAAATGTTATTATTATCACGTGATAAACAAAGTGAGGTCAAATGGAAGTTACGGCCTTTTGCCTTGGCATGAGCCCTTATTATTCTGTAGACTATACAATGGCAAAATTATGTAGTCTACAGAATAACCCTATAGTCTAACCCTAACCTCCTAATAAGGGTCAAAGGTCAAGTTTGATTTTAGGATTAATGTGTACATTCATTAATTGAAAGACAAACTGCCGCCACATTTCCTTTGTTCCTTTGTTTTCTATTACAGTACATTTTGCGTGGTGTGTGTGTGATAAAGTTTTCGCTCCTCTTCTTC